>JANTPZ010074337.1:1155-20693 GCA_025593235.1 Vachellia pachyceras | reverse complement strand
CCAACTCCAACCTAAAATAAATGTCAATCTAACTGATGTCATAGGCGCAGCTAACTTTTTGTTTATGGTTAAATGCCTTGTCTTCTACTTCACATTCTTCTTTTTGTAATTAATAGAACCAAAGTCTAACAAGACATCTCCTTGTAATCCTTGACTGACTTTACAATGGAAGAGATGATTATGGTTTGAAAACTAAAAGTTAAGAGCCAAAACTCATATAATTTCAGACAAAGTTAATTATTCTGAGTAATAATTTATAATTATTGCCCTAAATAACATAAAAAATTAATTTATAATTTTATGAAAATAGAAAAACACTTAAAGAATAATAAGTAATAACTAAACTTGTGTGCATTGCATAGAGTACGAGAAATGAAATACATTGTTTATGAATTTTGAATAGTGCAAAATATTATAAATTTTATTATATAAATAGATAACATATATATATTGATAATATATTAATGATTATTTTCACAATTTTTGTTAAGAACGTTTATAATATTTTTGTAAAACATACAATAGGAAAAAAATTAAATATCATTAAGAAATACATTAGAGAAGACAATACATATTACGTAAGATTAGAAAGAAGAGCCGACGGAGTTTTGTTGATTAATTAAACTATAAATACGTACTAGTCTTGAGTCCCTTGGCCGGTTGGACGGGCCATAAGAGTTCTTAGCTTCAAGCACAAGGCATCTCACAACACAGCACAAGACATCGCAGAATCCTAAAATCAGTTGAAGCTGTCCGTCAGTACTGGGTCCCCTTCAATAGGAACAACAAAAAACGTTAAGGCTTTACGTACGAAAACTAACGGCCTTGGACGGCGCCGTCCTCCACTCCTCTTTCTCTCCTCTCCACTCTCTCTCTTTTCAAAAAGCAAAGTTTCCATCTTTCTTTCCTCATTCTCTGCCCCAGGCCATAACACTCTCTTTCTTCTCTTTCTGTTAGGGCTTGTTTGGTTGGGGGAAGGGGATGGAAGGGGAAGAAAAATGAATCCCTCCCCTTGTTTGGTTTAAAATTTTGGAGGGGAGGGGACCCAAAATATATCCCCTCATTCCCTCCCCTCCCTTTATTTTCTTTCCCTCCAAATTGGGGTTTTTTGGAGGGAAGCCAAAAGTTATGACCATTATATCCCCATCAATTTTACTATATTCCCATCCATACCTCTGGTAGGTTAAAACGCATCGCTTCTCAACGTTTTCCTCTGCTTTCTAGAAGCAGTTCAGTTAACCAACACTTTCTTCTTCCTTTACTCTTCAGACGTCTTACTAGTTACAAGTTGGATTAAGGTGGCAAGTTAAACATAAATTAAGTATTGTGAAACTAAGCTATATATAAATCCTATTTTTTAATTATTTAAATAAATTATATGAGAGAAGTACCTTAATAATTGTTTTAATTAATTAAATAGAATTGGTGATTAATTTTCATGAGTGAAGACAAATTTAAATAAATTGTATAAGTAAATAAATATAAATCAACATATAAATGTAAAATGGTAAATTAATTATTAATTTCCCTCCCTTCCCCTCTTGAACCAAACAAAAGATCATTAAAAATTCTTCCCTTTCCTTCCCCTCTAATTAAACCAAACGAGGTAACTTTATACCATTCCATCCCTTCCCATTCCCTCCTATCCATCCCTCCCCTTTCCCCTCCATCAAACCAAACATAGCCTTAAAGCATTGTTCTGTCGTAGGATCATCGCCAATTGGAGCTAACCCTTTGCCTCTGGTCCAACAATCTCAAGTCTAACTGAGCCTACTATTTATATTCTCATGATCTGTAATTCCTACTCTCCTTTTTTCCTTCTTTTGGTTTTTTTTCGTGGGGTAGCTTTTTCTCCATCACTTCAGCTCAAAACCACAAGAAAAGTGAAGTTAAAACAATCGATAAGTAAAGAAAACGAGGAGATATAGGGTCTAGCTGTTTCTTCTTCCAAACATTAGCCTTGACTTCGACAAGCTTGATGGGTAGTGTGATATCTCAATTCAGAAGTTTCTGATTTTGGATATGTTTCTTAAATTGAATGTTTCACTTCTATTAATATATTTTCAAATTCTTTAAATTTGGTTCTCTGAACTGTAACCAGCTCAATTTTATTAGCTAAAGTTTGTATTTTATGATGGACATAGAGTGAATATCTTGGAACAATGACGAGGGTGTCTCGTGATTTTGGTGACACTATGCAAAAGGAGGCAGTGCCTGTTGTTTCAGCAGATGTGATATTCGCTTCTAATAGGTTTCCCAGTTACAAAATTGGAGCTAACAATCAGATCATAGAGACAAAGGTTGACCCAAAAGTTCTATCTATGAAGGAAGCTGTTGCACGGGAGACCGCACTGCTATTGGAACAGCAGAAACGTCTCTCGGTTCGCGATCTTACTAGTAAATTTGAGAGGGGTTTAGCTGCTGCAGCTAAGTTGTCTGAAGAGGTTCCATACTTTCCATTTAATTTCATTTTTTTTATTAATTTCAATGTAGTTGTTAGGGTTTTTCTTTTTTCTTTTCGATTATGTGTGCCTAATTTTCAATTTTTGAATTGAAGTTATTATTTATAATAGTTTGCTAGAGAAATTTACTTTCTCATATTATTTAATCCGGTTATGTGCTGGAAAAATGACAGGCTAGACTTAGAGAAGCAGCATCATTGGAAAAACATGTTCTTTTGAAGAAACTTAGAGAGTTGCTTGAATCCCTAAAAGGGCGTGTGGCAGGCAGAAACAAGGAGGAAGTAGAGGATGCTATTGCAATGGTTAGTTTCCACAATTTTTTTGCACTGCATTACTCTTTTGTTGTCTTTGTACATGATGAACGACTGAATGTATGTATTTCACTATTGCCACGACTTTTTGTTACTCTAATTTTTATTTTGGACTTCCTTAATGGTTAGGTTAGATTTTTCTTGACCTCTTGTTCCAGTTAGAATGAAAAAGCATTTAAATCTGGAGTTAATGATTTCTATTCTCGGTGTGTCAGTTAGTATGCTTGGGAGATGTAATGCCAATGCCAATTCCTGCATAATATTTTTTTTGATAGAATGATTTCTTGATTTTGTTAGAATATTCTGCTTTTGTTGTGTCTGAAGTAGATTCATTGACAAATGTCACTCATGATTGAAAAGCTTTAATATCATAATGCCTTCTATTTTTTCTTTCAAGAAATATTTTGTGTGTGTGTGTGTGTGTATGTAATTGTATCTGAAGTACTTTCCTTGACAAATGTCAGTCGTGATTGAAAAGCTTTCACATCATAACTCCTTCTGTTTTGTTCTTTCAACAAAAATTGCTTGCACATGTGAAGCTTCTCATTTGATCAGATTCTGAATTTTTGTTCTGGACCAAGTTATCCGTACTTAACCTATCTTTTCTGTGTGTATGAGACTGCTGATTCAAACTCTTGATTTGACAAGTGAAAGCAAAACACTTTCACCATCAAGCCACAAGTTCAATAGGCTACTTAAACTCACTTTTAACAAGTAGTTTTGTAACTCATTACATGTCTTCTTCAGGTTGAAGCTCTAGCAGTTCAATTAAGTCAAAGGGAAGGGGAATTAATACAAGAGAAGGCAGAAGTGAAGAAGCTGGCAAGTTTTCTTAAGCAGGTGTGTCAAACCTAGTGGAGTAGTGGGAAATATGTATTTATTTTTTTGGGTGAAAATCGAGCAGATGTTTGAAACTAAGCCCTCTTGCTAAACTGCTCACATCCCTCACCATTAGACCATACCTAGTAGCGTATATCTTTTCCCCTTTTTAATTATAACTAGGATTGTCCTTTTTCTATATCCTACATAAGGAATTTCTTTGTCCATTGTTGAAATCTTGAATTTGGTTATAGGCTTCTGAGGACGCTAAGAAACTTGTAGATGAGGAAAGAGCTTTTGCTCGTTCTGAAATTGAGAATGCCAGAGCAGCAGTTCAGAGAGTTGAAGAGGCTCTTCATGAACATGAGAGAATGAATCGAGCTATTGGGAAGCAGGTTTGTGCTATTTGCTTGTCTTGTTGAACCCTATTTTATGGACTACGTATTTTGTACCAACGCTTTTTCTTGTTAGTCTAACTAATGCATGAAGTCAAGATCAAAACTTAAACTCAGTACATGTTTGAATTTGCCAAGTAGTTTGGCCTTAGGTGGATATTTGCATTTGGTGGTTTACATGAATTTTGTGGTTTATTCCCTACCTATTTGGAACTCGTAGAAGGAAAGGGTTAATGAATATTCTTAGGAAGTTCTTTTTTGCTCTAATTGCTCCCGAATTCATCCATACTAAATGGGCCCTAGAAGTAGGGGGACGGGAATCACAGAATCATGAAGGGTTACATAACTGATGTAACAGAATTAGCCATTCTAGCTGCATGAAGAGGGGATGACTGTATCAGAATCACTCGTAGTGAATAGGATGAAAGGCTGATGACGTATGAGAGATTGGCAATACCACTGCAACATTGGTGTTCTCTCTTAGATTGATGGGTGCCTTCAACTTTTTTATCATGGTTTCCTGTTGGTGGTGTAAAATCCAAAGTGGGCTTAAACTTCAAAGTTGAAACTGTTTTAGCTTGGAAGAGAGTAAAAGGGAAATTCAAATTGTTGAAACCTGAAAGCTTAATATCAGGTTTGAAGAGAATTTATTTGGAATTCTTTTCAAACTAGTTCTAAGGAATCTTTACTCGTTAGACTTGCAAATGCAGACGTGACTTTTGTGATTATCTGATGATTAGATTATGCCGTTTTAGTTTATTGTTTTCCTTGGTATTGCTTGATATTACTTATCAAAATAGTGGCTGCCAGGAAAACCATTTAAGCTGGGAATACAGAAGACCTATACCAACTATATATTTATCATTTTCTGTTTGTGTTGGAAATTTAGGACCTCGAACAATTAATGAAGGATGTTCAAGAGGCTCGAAGAATCAAAATGCTTCATCAGCCAAGCAGGGTATATGTTGATTAGCTGTTCCTATTTTTGTATCACATGAATATAATTTATTCCTTAATGGTTCATCAGCCAAGCAGGTTATATGTTAATTAGCTGTTCCTGTTTTTGTATTACGTGGATATAATTGAGTTATTCCTTAAATATTGTCACAACCTATTTTTTTCCCCTATTAACAATCAATAATTCCCTTCCACACTTGTTGAAAGCTTATTTGGGTACGTTACTTGGTGTCTCTAGTCTCTTAATTACTTCTGTTGAAGAAAAAGAGGTCAGGGATCAGGGTCGAGTTTATGAGAAAATAATTTATCTATTGCCTTCATTACCCATGCTTCAGGTACAAGGAGCTTTCATGTGAGAGGGCATGTTAAGAGGTGTTGAAAAAAAAAATTAATCCTATAAAAGGGTTCCTTGCCTTATCCAAGTCCTAGAACCTTAAGCTTTTGGGATAGATATATTGATTCTTGACACCAACTATATTACTCAATCTGTATGAGTTATTTAAGGAACTGAATGCATTGATTGATATGTAAGGTTATGGATATGGAACTTGAGCTTCGGGCATTGAGGGCTCAACTAGCTGAGAAGTCTAGACTTTATCTTCGACTTCAAAAAGAGGTACTACTGCCATCGTATGTTATGTTGAAGTGATTATAAATATGAACAGCATCCTAGAACTATAAAATGCTCATGCAATTGATTCATTTTATAACTTATAAAATGGTTGCATGTTGTTATTGTTGACATGGTGCTTGATTTCTATGCTAGTCTTATGTTCAACTGTATTCTTCAGTATAAAAGTTTTTGAACATTCCAATCTCTGTGTTTGCATTCTTCTGAACTGGGTAACCTTCATTTGGTTTTTGTTTGGGTTGTTGAGAAGCTAATCTTTATCACACAGGAAGAGATTTTAAATGGATTCTATTTCGATCACTATGGGGATGACTTTTTTGTTACATATTGTAGATTTTGCACTAATAGTGGGCCATTGCCTTGCCTGAACTATTTATCTTTCAGTAATTTCCTTGGTTTGCTTAATACCTTCTTGTCTGATTATGCTCAGTAATGTCATGTGATCCATAAGGGACAGAGTTACGCTGCTGCATAATACCTTGTTTATTTAATAACGAATATGATCTATGGTTCTATGACAATATACTGTGTAAGAAAGATAATGTGTAATTGAGCTTCAATCTTGTGCTATAATTTTGTGTTGGTCCTTTTATTAAACTGAAGAATAATTTCCCTCCGATGTGCTTCCAGCTAGCACGGGCAGAAAGGGGTGAGGAAAATGTTCTTCATTTATACGAACTCGAAGGGACCGAAACATTAGGTTCATATTTGCAAATTCAACCTTGTTCTAATAATGCTCCTGAACTTCCAAAATGTTCAATTCAGTGGTATCGTGTATCACCTGAAGGTGCCAAAAAGGAACTTATTTCAGGTACTGCTTTTAGCAATTTTTTAAGGTATCATAATATTCTGGTGGCATTGTTTTCTATGTTCAGTTTGAGCTAAATTCATCCTTATATTTACAGTCACTCCCAAAAAAACGTGAACAGACTATCATATTTGGCCATCTTATGTTTGTCCTTTAAGTGTTATAGCAAATTAAAGCAATCATTAATTAGTTATTCGTATTCTTATTAACATTACATGCTCTCAACAACTGTTCTCTAAACTATAATCTTAAACATATTGATCATTATTGCCATTCTGTTGATCTTTACTGTCCATTTCCTCTGAAACTTGTTCAAACTAAGTCTAACAAAAACGCTTTTTTATTTTGCTTCTACTTTAGATCAATGTTTATATTGATTGCCTGTGTATATGCAGCCAATATTTTTCAAAATAATAGCATGATTTTTTTCAAGGGCTATATAAAATAGTGAATCAACTTAATCTTAACTATTGCTTATTTTGTTAGTTTTTTCTTGTTCCAATTCTGGGATTGCATGGTGTTAGTACTGTGTATCGTAATACAACTCTTTTTCTCAGGAGCTACCAAGCCTGTGTATGCCCCTGAACCTTTTGATGTTGGACGTAAATTGGAAGTTGATATTATTTCAGAAGGCCAGCACATCATCTTGTCAACAACTAGTCTGATAGATCCAGGTTTGGTTCTAAATCTGAATCTCCACCAAGAACTTTGATCTAGTATTCATCAATAGGCATGGTTTCTATCTGTTTTATATTTAAAACTTCTACCTCCTCATGATTTGCACAATTTTGAGATATGTACATTTTTCATTATTCAATCAAGTTGAAGTTAAAACATCAGTATAATATTCTTGGGCAGCTGCCGGTTTGGGAAACTATGTAGAGGCACTTGTGCGAAAGCATGACTCTGAATTCAATGTATGTCACTTCGACCGTTAACCTTCCTTCCTTTAATTAGCTAATTCTATACTAACTTTTGGTACAAGATGTTGCTGAGGTATTGATGCTGAATTATTTATTACATGTAGTTATCATTTGTTATTGTTATGCATATTATGTACTTTTACATGGACTAGTGTTGTAAAAACTACTCTTGCACTCTTGATTAAAACCTTTAAGCTTTCATGACTGTGAAATTTGATTGGTCATTTAGTCTAGAGTTTGAGAATTTCACCATGCTTTAGCTTCTAGATCAAGCAATTTCGGGATACAGCATTGTTGATCAATAGGTTATTGTTTCAATATGAAGTTGAAATTTCAATATGAAGTAGTTTTTCCTTGGTAAAATGTGTTCTTGTGTTTTTCCTTCTATGTAATTGGATATAACAGTTTAAGCTAAAATTTATAAATGATTGTAATTATGACAATAATATCATAACTGTGTCAACACTTTGTGCAATGCAGGTGGTTGTAAGGCAAATGAATGGTTCACATCATTCGACCGAATCTGTTCATGTACTTCATGTCGGAAAGATGAGGATGAAACTCTGTAAAGGAAAGTCAACAATTGCCAAAGAATACTATTCATCTTCAATGCAGGTATATCAAGTTTTGCATGACATCCTCGAGCCTAGAGAGACCAGTTGGTCAAGCCCTTTTTGTCACTGAATAAACAATCTTCGTGGTTTGTGGGAACCTGAACTCACATCAGAGTTGACATTTTTTGTAATTTTTGGATCGATTCCATTGTGTCCCCAGTAAACTTGAATATGACCAACCTTTTCAACAATCTTCATGGCTTTGTTCTTTGTTCTTTTTAAATAGCTCTGTGGAGTTCGAGGAGGTGGAAATGCTGCAGCTCAGGCGCTATTTTGGCAAGCAAAGCCAGGGCAATCATTTGTGTTAGCCTTCGAATCAGAGCGAGAAAGGAATGCAGCTATCATGCTTGCAAGGAGGTTTGCATTTGACTGTAATGTAAGTGGTTCTGACCTTTCTAAACTGGTTTTTACGTTGAAAATAAAAAATTGTTAGAACTTGACTATTCATGAACGGGTGAATTGCCATTTAAAGTCCGTTAGACTTGTATATTTGAATAATTTTATAGTATTCTGAGAATTAAGATGACATTGACTTAAGAAGGCTAAAATTGATGAAGGTAAAGGAATGATAAGTAAAGGGCTAATGCAGGTTTGCAAATCCTTATGGTTTCACTTGATTTTTAATCAGGTTTGAAGTTTCAAGTGATCGATAATAAGAGGGAAAAAATATACGGACCTGATTAAAAATCAGGTGAAATTATAATGACCTGGTAAAAAGAAAAAAGAAATACAAAGACTTGATTGAAAAATAAAGTGAAACTGTAAGAGTATTATGAAAAAGGGGGGAAATGACAGGGATTTGATTAAAAATCATGTGAAAAAAGAAGGATTTGCAAGTTAAGTTTCCTTGAAAATTAATATCCCAAAAAACTGCATAGTTTTACAGTACTGTTTCTTTTTTTTGCCATTGCTGAGTTTTGAATGCTTAAAAATGTAGATCATGCTTGCTGGACCAGATGACAGAGCTCCATTAGGGACATGAAACGAAGGGCCTTCCTCAAATCTGCCTCTAAATACTAACTTTTTGAAAATGTAATTATTTTGAGTTTCCTGTGTTACTAGTGTGAAGATGTGGCGAGACTGTGAGAGCAGAACATGGCTTGTTATTGATTTTTTTTGTTGTGGTGTGGATTCATATATTTTGAATCCCTTCATATATTTTTCCTTTTGTTTTTGGGGTTAATTTTACTTCAACAACACCAAGGCATTTTTTTTGTGGTTTGCCTTTGTGAGTGATGGTTGAGAAAATTGCAGAGCTGCTTATATTGTAGGATTGGTGACAGCTAAATCCTGAGTTTGCAATGTTAATTGATTGCCTTTTGATATACTGAATGATTATTTCTCATATTTATTCCCCACTAGGAAATTTCATAATAAAATACTTCCTCCACTTCTTAATATAAGAATTTTTTATATTCATAACAATAATTTAATATTTTTCCGAATTTAAATGTAAGACCATTTTATAATTTAAACTTATTGGACATGGGAAGCATAATGTATTTGAAAAAACTATCAAAATAAAGGATGGGAATCAATTCTAGTTGATGACCGTATTATTCTGATTCTTTTTTGGTGCACTGTTTCCATGTTGATTTTAATAAATTAAAATATATCATATTATATTTAAATATAATATTTAGAGAAAATGGGTTAAAATTTAAAAATTCATATTTGAAAATTTTATTGATAAGAATTATATGAATTTAAGTACAGATATTTTCTGTATATAAAAATACATTAGGTCCTTTTAATCAATAAAATTTTCAAACACATTTTTACCTATGAATTCTAATATTTATGATTATTCATTATATCTTTATACAAACACATGTATGATATTTTACATAGACACCTTAGTTAACATACATACTTGTTGTAAAATATTTCATAAACTTTTATCGAGTCTGCAGGACTTTTCATGAGAATTTGAAGAAATTTTAAATTTTGTGATTCTCAAGCCATTTTTCATAATTATGAGTATTAGCCTTTTGACATTGTTGCCCCGCTCACTCTAAATTATGAGTTAGCTGAATGCTTTATTTTTATTTTAAATGTGAAATTTAAATCTACGGTGTCTTATTTTCTCCTCATATCATCTCCACCTTTAAATTAAAAATGGAATGATTGAGATTTGATATATGATAAATTATATTACAATATTACATGAAAATGAAAAATTAATTGTTAAAGTCTGACATAGACAAGTCACCCCGGTAAATAACCTGAAAATATAAAAAAAATTGTAATTTCATACAATTAATTTCTGTTCTATTTAAAGAAAAAGGGTAGGTCAAACTAAGGTTCAAAGAGGGAAAACAGGGGAAAGGGTCAATCTGTGTGCGTGCGGATGACAGCAGGTTTGGTTTGGCATGAACGGAACGGAGTATCTTGATATATTTTAACGTTGTATAAATCATTTTTAACATATTTTATTAAAATTTAAAAAAGTTTAAGTTTTATTAATTTTAAATTTCTTAACTTTACTTATATTACATGAGAATCATATTTACAGTAACAAATGAAGAATATAATTGTAGTGTATTTTATCCTTAATATAAGAGTTAATTTCTTTAGGAGATTCAAAAAGTTGAATAAATTACTTATTATAATATATGGTCTCAAATATTATGTTTATAATTATATTATATCTTAATTCATAAGTTAGACATATTTATTTAAATAAAAATGATAAATATGTTAATTAATTAATTTTTTAATAAAAAATTAAAGAATTTTTACATGCATAGATATTAGATGCCCACACATGATCATTTTATTGAAAAAAAAAAGTAGGAGGTTTAAGAGGATTCAAAGGTGGTTTTGGAAGTTGAGTGGAACCCATACATGCACAGAGCCAAAAGTCCGAGAGGTTGGAGTGGGAGGGTAGTTGGTGATGACAAAAACCATTTCACCCTCACCAACCCCGTTGCCGCACTTCACCAACCTTCATCTCCTACTCTTTTTAAAACCCCTATCAAGCTTCCGCCTTTCCTTGGAAAAAAAATAAATTCTCACTTCCTCTGTTCTTGAGATGGGCGGTGACCGCAAGTCCTATACGTTAGTTGAGGTCTCTCAGCACAACCACCGCAAGGATTGTTGGCTTGTCATCGGCGGCAAGGTATTGTGTGTGGGATTTCATTTTACTTTGAGGCTCTTGGGAAATCTGGAGTAACTTTCACTGGGAATCAAGTCATGTAATGACTCTGTTGGATCCAGTGAGATTCTTGTCGAATCGGTTGAATCTAGCCTTGAATGCAGCTCTTCTTCTTTCTTGTTTTCGATTACATGGATTTTTCGTTGATTTGCTCCTCGTTAATGCTTTGATTAACTATCATGTCCATGAGCCAAGAGAGCACTGCATTTTTAAGCGCTATGTATTTTGCCTATGTTTTTATTTGTGTTAAGATCAATGCTTCTTAACTTGTACATGGTCTTAAAATCCGTAGTTATGCACTAACTTACGTGATGTGGCTTTTGGGTGATTGCTTCTGCTTGTTATGGCGTAATTGGAGTTAGTGGTACTGAAAAGGGGAGTATGGTTAGAAGGACAGGTGGGAAATGAAACATGACTGATTTGTCTGGCAGGAATGCAAATGTATGGAGTGTAGGGAACGGCCAAAAATTGACTTTGTATCTGAAGGTGTATGCTTTGAAAGAGACTGCTTGTCATTTATTCTCCAACTACTCTTTCCTTCGTTTTGCGTAACATACCACTAAGGTCCTGTCAAAAGTCTTGTTCGGTACATGAGTCTCGTGTTTGCTTTCACTTAAAATAATCACTTCTGTGCTTTATGAGACAAAGCTGCACTTATATTTACCTCGTAGAGTGTAGACCAATTCTACACCCTTAATTCAAAGGGGAACTTAAGAAGATATGTCTTTCGGGTGGTTCTCTTGGTAACTTACTTTTGCATCGATGCATTATTGTAGTTGTAGTTTTAGTCCACTAAAGCTTCTTTAATTAATAGCATGGTAGGTGGTAGGTCTCTTATGCGCCTGTTGTTTTTCCATTTTTCTTTTGTGCTTACTTGTCAAAACAGGTCCTGTCAAAAGTCTTGTTTTGGCTCCCAAAAAAAAAAATATCCAATGTTTTTAAGTAACCTCCTTTTCTATTCCTGGCGGATACAGAAGTTTGTTTGGTACATAAGTCTAAAAATACATCCTGTTCTGCATAATGGCAAAATGGATATCATTGCTGCATAAATTTACTTATATAATATTGCTTATTATTTGCTTGTTTTGATTGATCTATATATCATACCTAACATCAAGTTAATTTTATTGTTCTAATTTCTCTTTCAAAGAAAATTAATTGATACACTATGTCCATGATAGCCATGATTTTACTTGAAAATTTAACTTGTTGCTCTTTTAATTCATGTCTTTAGAAGTAATCTCAGCTTTAATGATTAAGTATGTCAAACATGCTTTTGCACTATATTATGTAACTGATTATCTTCAAGGCTTGAGGAGTTAAAAGGATTGAAAAGCTGGTTTCAATATCTTGGAGGGAAGTTTTAGATCTTCAGTTGATTTTCATTGCCTTCTTTGCTGGTTTGCAGCTCTGGAAATAAGGAAAACATCAATTTACTCTTCTTAAAGTGTTCCTACTCAACATCTCTTGAGCTACATATGCTGTGAACTATACTCTTTGCATGCATTTTACTTGTCCAATGTTGACGTCTCAGGTCACAATATGTATAATTCCTGAGGTTAAGCATGCCTCATTCTCACATCTACTGAGTTTACGCTTGGGAGTTAAAAAAAAAAATACCTTTATGCCGTTTAGAAGGCTTGATAAGCTTTTGATTAAACTAGAAACCAAGTCAAGACAACCTTTAAAAGTTGTAACTAGTAGACCTTCAGTGCATTAGTCAAGTTGTGATTAACGACAGCTTTTCATCAAACATCTTTCATTACCTTGACATAATTCCTTGGAACAGGTGTATGATGTAACCAAATTCTTGGAGGACCATCCTGGTGGGGATGAGGTCTTGCTGTCAGCCACAGGTACATAGATGTCAACGACCAAGCATTGTTTCTGAATGCAACTAATCATGTGTTCTTGGTTTCACCGTAGTAATGTATCTTGAATGTCACTTATCTGCAGGAAAAGATGCAACTGATGATTTTGAGGATATTGGTCACAGTACCACCGCTAAAGCAATGTTGGATGAGTTCTATGTTGGAGACATCGATTCAGCAAGCATCCCGACCAAGTACAAGTACAAACCTCCAAAACAGCCTCACTATAATCAGGACAAGACAACAGAGTTCATTATCAGGATCCTTCAGTTTCTAGTTCCCCTGGTCATCTTGGGTGCAGCGGTCGGTATTCGATTCTACACCAAATCGACATAACCATTGGAACTGCCAAAATGATTGACAGGCATTATAAAAATATGTTATTGTTGAAAGAATCCTGCTTGATTTGTACTTTGGAAATTGAACTGCAATTGTTAGGGATGCTAGGATGCACGCCTTCTCTGTCCCAAATAACATGTTAATGTTTGCACTGTCAGTGTACTTTTGCATTCATATACCTCCCCCTGTTCCTCATCAGTATTGCTGGAATTGTCTTTTGGAGCTTAAACTTTGGTACCTTCATATTTGTTGTTTTAAAAGCTGATGAGGTTTTCGTTCTATCGGTTAAACCGGTGACTCTGATTAGAAGCTGGGGGAGAATTTTTTTACCAGGGCTGATTTTGGATGTGTGAATAATCAATTGCCTATTAATTTATGTGGAAGAAAATAAGGTATTAAATTTCCCAACTATTGAACTAGCAAAATACTGATTCACAGTTCAGTAGTTAGATGGTCAAGTGTTTTTTGTTGGCGAAAAAAGGTTAAGTTGTTTATGATTACAACAAAGCTCATCCCACACTGAGGTTGAACTAGTTATAATTAAATTATTATGTTTTTAATTATATATATTCATTGTATGAGATAAAAATCAGAATAAAAATTAATAAAAAAAGAAAAAGATGTTATCAATAAAAATTTAGTGAAATAATCGATTTATTTATTTTTTTTATTTTTAGTGAAACATTGGTAAAACATAATTGATTGTAAACTTTTTGAATTTTGTTTAATGTGTGCATAATGCATATTTGTTGACGGATTTGAGGTTATTATGAGGTGGTGCAACATTCAAGGAGGTTAATATAATTATTGGCAAGAAAAAAAAGAGGTTAATATAATTATAATTACAAATTTTTATATCTATTTTTATCAAATGCAAGAAATTATTTATAATATGCAGCTCAATTGATCAATATTAGATCATCAAAATGACATATTTATAAGTGATTACCTATTCAAAAATGTTTTTGTTTAACATCATCCAACATAATTTTAATTTGTCAAGAATCAAGATCACTTTTGAAGTAACAACAAAATATAAATCACATTACAATGAACACAAATCTAGCCGAAATGAAGTTTGCAACATTTATTCTAATGAGAATCAAGTTTGCTTATAACAATTCAAACGCATCGAAAAACAAAGTTTGAGTGGAGTAAGTTCATTCATTGAAATTCAGACAACGTACAAGAAAATGTATTTAGATAAATCAATATTAAAATCTTTTTTGCCCAAACAATAATATCAATATCAATAATATTAAATTTATATTAAACTATAATGCTCATAAAATATAAATATTTTTGCCAACATAAAATATTAATATATTTTGTTTTTTTTATTGTGCAATCCTCATGTATAATGTTTTTGGCCGCCGGCATAAACACATGGATAAGTAAAAAATAGAAAAAATTGGGGGAAAAATCTTTCAATGAAAATTTTATGGGTGAGAGAGAACTAAATCAGAGTATGGATACTTTGTGTATAAAATTTGCAAATTATCAATACTTTTTGTATATAAAAATTTTTCATATTCTTCTTAACATTTTTAAACGGGGAAATGTTCCACAATTTTCATAAATGTAAGTTAGATAAGAAAATATTGAGACAAATTCAAAATTTACTTTAGATTTAATTTAATAAAAATTGATGAAAATAGCCCATGTATCATTTTCAATGAGTATAACATAAAAAGCTTTTGCAAAATAGTTGAAGATGAGCTATACAAAAAATTGCACTCACCCTGTCAATAGACAAATTTTAGGTAAATTTAATAAATATTAGGAAAATTTACCATCAGTTCTCAAATAGAGGAATTAATGAACAAAAGGTTCTAAAGATTGGTAAAATTACCATAAGGTCCTAACAGTGGCTGGTCCGGTTGTAATTAATAACTTTACCAGCCGTCAATAACAACCGGACCAGTTACAGTTGGAACCTGATGGTAATTTTACCAATTTTTAGAACATTTTATTCATTAATTAGATTACTTTGGACCTGATAGTAAATTTGCTTAATAATATTTAAGAGAAGATTTTTAGAAATTTTTAATAGGAGAATCACAATTAGATCGCAACTAAAAGACATTGTATTTTACAAATTATAAATACCTTATAAAAAATTATCAATAATAAAGTAAGGGCTTATCAAATATTGTGCTTGTTTAGAAATCAGTCGGAAGAACGATTTACAGATTCTAATATAGTATGTAGATGAATTTTATCTTTATTTAGTGGAATACATCTCAGAACCTAAAAAATCCATTCCCAAATAACCACATCATATGCATTAATTGTGATTTTCCCCTTTTTTGTATTTAACAAAAGTTAAACCTTTGATTACCACAAGCTTAGGTGTCCAAAGAGCAGGAGTGGTCGGTTGGACACGGCCCGTGACAGTCGGCTGAACAACGTGAAGGGTGGTGATGCCCGTACAGTGAATGGTCCATCATCTTCAATATATATATATATATATATATTAAGTCCTCATCCTTTTTCTGCTTAATTTATTAATCAAATCACTTAATCCAACAGCCTGCCTAATTCAATCTACATCGACGGCCTCAAATCCATCTCCTTCATCTCACCATCCCTACATACAATCTTGATCCGTCAGTCTTGCCATTGTTTGAGCTCTATAGTTGTGTGGAGCTTCAGTTGCCATTATCTCATCATCTCTCTTGCTTGGCTTTCCGATCACATCTGATCAGGTGCGTCTCTTTTCTGTATCTAATCCCTCTCTTCTTTCTTTTACCTGAACACTGCGATTGCGATCAATATCCCTCTTCCGGCCATTCCCGCTGTGGATTTTAAATTTTGCTTAACCTTTTTTTAAGGCGGTTGATCTGACATTAACCTAAACATGATCTGTGTTTAGAGATTGTTAGTTAATGTGATCCGGAGAGTTGAGTAATCTGATTTACTTTTTGTTAGCGTTAGATGAAAGTTCACTTTGAATTTTTTTTTTTCCGTGTTGGCCGGATATTGCCCAAGCTGATTGATTTCTGTATCATCTGCTATTTTTTAGACATGTCTTCGTCGGATAAACCGGAAGTAGTTGAAAGGGATGTTAAGGATGAAGAGCACAAGGACAAGGATAAGGATAAAGAAGAAGGGAAGGGTGGGTTCCTTGAGAAGGTGAAAGATTTCATTCATGATATCGGTGAGAAGATCGAGGAAACAATTGGGTTTGGGAAGCCAACGGCGGATGTTACTGGGATTCACATTCCCTCAATCAATCTTGAGAAGGCTGAACTTGTTGTTGATGTGCTTATAAAGAACCCGAATCCGGTGCCGATCCCTCTAATTGACATTAACTACTTGATTGAGAGTGATGGGAGAAAGCTGGTTTCGGGATTGATACCAGATGCAGGAACAATCCGTGCACATGGAGAGGAGACTGTCAAAATTCCTGTTACTTTGATTTATGATGACATAAAGAACACTTATGATGATATCAAGCCTGGAAGCATTGTACCTTACAGGGTCAAGGTTGATCTCATTGTGGATGTTCCTGTCTTCGGAAGAATTACTATTCCTCTGGAAAAAACTGGAGAGATACCCATACCATATAAGCCTGATGTTGATCTTGAGAAAATTCATTTCGAGAGCTTCTCCTTCGAAGAGACTGTTGCAGTTCTTCATTTGAAATTGGAAAATAAGAATGATTTTGATCTGGGACTCAATGCACTGGACTACGAGATCTGGCTTGCTGATGTTAGCATTGGAGGTGCTGAACTCGCCAAATCTGCCAAAATTGAGAAGAGCGGGATTAGTTACATTGACATTCCATTCACCTTTAGGCCCAAGGACTTTGGTTCTGCTCTATGGGACATGATTAGAGGAAAGGGTACAGGTTACACCATCAAAGGAAATATCAACGTTGACACTCCCTTTGGAGCAATGAAACTGCCCATCAGCAAGGAAGGAGGCACCACCCGTCTCAAGAAGAATAAAGAAGATGGCGGTGACGATGATGATGACGACGAGGTTTGTTAAATTATATTTTACTCTGTTTTTCTTGTTATGTGCCTGCAAGTTTTATTTTTCATCTATGCAAGCTCATGCTTATTCAAGTGTCTCCTGTGTAAACGGTGGAACTTCCTATATTACTGTGAATGACACCTATCTTAATGGTCCATGTGCTCCTAGGAGGCAAACCAAGCAAACCTTTTGTAGATGATGCTAGCATTGTTTTGAAAACAAGTCCGACCTCAATTTTTCTCTTTGAAATTAGACATCAAAGCAGAAGATTGGTTTAGTCAACATTTTGCCATTATTGACTTAAATCAGGCTTGCCAGTAAAACCTTGCCCTTGAGAATTTCTGAACAGTTTTTTTTTTAATAGCTTGAACCATTTTCTGAATTTTATTTGTTCATATTTTTTCGTGAAGAGAAAAGGCTCTTGACAATGTAACCATATAAAATGATCAGTAATTTCCCTGTTCCTCTAATGTATTTGTTTGTGCTATCTAATTTAGTTCTTGACCCTCTCTTTCTGCAGGAATGAAGAAGAAATGGCAGTAAGATTATAAGGTAGCTGTTGTTTTATTGAGGGTGAAGATATATTAGAATTTTAATTATAAGATGGAATTGAACTTAACAGGGCATTGCTTGATGGCGAGTATATGTATTTCCATGGGTGTGTTTTATTCATAGTCAGATGGGATGTTCTTCTATACTTGCGTTTCCATGTTCACGTTTGAGCTATTATTTAATGATAAGAACATGCTGTTGATGTTATTTGCCAGATCTTATAGTCGAAATGAGTTTAGTCTGAATAGTGGCCAAGCCATACTCATTATGAAGAAAAAGGTTGTTCTGTGTCTCACAAGGTTCCTATTGTGTTATAATGTTATAGTCCCTCGTACCTCATAATATAAAGGGGTTAATATGCAAATTTATTTTAAAAGTTTTGTTTAGAGCTATATTACCTCTTATCATTAAAATATTAGTGGTTAACATCAATTTTCTAACGGTTGATAGCATTGTTCTAACACAGCTTTCAAAGCAACATCACTACTAAGTGAAAACTTTCAAGGCAATTTACACCTTAATATAAGTATAAATCACTTTTAGAAAAAAAAATATTTGGTTTCAAATATAAGTTATTTAAATATCAATTAATGCTTATTTATCAATTTTATCCATGTAATTAATGGTTGTATATGGTTTATCGTATTTTTCTATCCTTGAAAACTATGTTCAATATGGATAAAAATAAAAAAATTCAATTTAAAACAAGTTCAATATGTTAGTGTCATATTTCTTTACTTTAAAAGTTTTTTTAGGTGATTTTATGCCATTTAAAGTATATTATGAGAGGGGTTTTGTCTCAACTTATGTGAAAGTATTTTTTTAATTGTTTAACAAAGAGCTAAGGAGTGATTACTCTTGAAGACCCTTTAATGGAAAGAGTTTGTTAGAGATTCATAAAGTGGTTTAATGTGATCTTGAAAGAGTTTGTTAGAGATTCATAAATATACAAAACTACATTTGATGCATACAAAGTACAAAATTCTTTAGCTTTTTTCAACATCCCAATTTCATTTTATGTTCAATACGGGGGCTACGATTTTTATTTATAAACTTAATTTATAATATCTATAATTTGGCTATTCATCAAATTAAAATATCACTTTAGCTTTTTACACATTTACTGCATGACAAGTTGACAACTTTATTATTTAAACTTAAAACATTAATTTTCAAATAAAACATTTACAAAAGTTTGTTTTAAGATTAACTTAAAACATTAATTTTCAAATAAAACATTTACAAAAGTTTGTTTTAAGATTAAGTAAATAAATAACCACTCATTTTTATGACTCTTCACAGTACATTTTTCCTCAGAGGTAATTAGATTAAGAAGCAAAAAAAAGATATATATATATATATATATCAAGAGCAAGGTACAGGAAACCGGACCGGTGATTGAACCGGTCAAGACAGTGGGTCAAGGGTCAGTGGGTCAGACCGGAGTCAAACCGGGGGTCAAACCGGTGAGGAATAAAAAAATAAAAAATAAAAAAAATATTTTAATATTCCAAAAATTATAAAAGGTAAATAGATTAAATTCACATCATTCAAAATTGAAAATTCAAACAACTATGTAGTGAGATATTTAGATTATTCATTCAACATACCTCCAGGCTGCACATGATTCCCTGCAGAAGATTACCCAAGAAATATTTAGATTCAGGTGTTGAGATGAGGAAGAAACTTTATTCCACAATTACATTTATGTCAAAAAA
>JANTPZ010074144.1:23697-34202 GCA_025593235.1 Vachellia pachyceras | reverse complement strand
CTTTAAGTATGCCACTTTTTTGAAACTTACTCGAGAAGTCTACAAATCAGTGACGGGGTTTTCTCGGAAAGTTGTGCATGGAACACCGTTTTCTAAACTGTACATGGAAGTTGAAATAAAACTATCTTAAAATCTATAAAAATCATCTTGAAATTTATTAAAATCATCTTAAAATCTATAAAACCATCTTAAAATCTGCAAAATACCTCAAAATTTGTAAACTCATTTCTCCTAACGGACTTCTCAAACACAATCGTGGAACAGTGATAGGGCGACTTGACCAAAAAGGAATACCAATCATTGGTATTGAGCATCCAAGAATGCAAAACGCGGTTTTGTAGTGTTGTCACATGCGGTGTTTAGATTAATAATAAAAATTACTTTTACAACATGATTTATTATTTACAAAATAAATATTTGATAGAGTTTTATCTTGAATTATGTAAACGTATTTGTCCAATGCTCACGTAAATGGGCACCCTTCACTGTCCTCGTCCTCGCCAAGCTCAAAAAGATCTGATCACCTTTTTCCTCATTTCTCTTATCACAATACAGATCAACTCCCTCACATTCAATAAAACATTATTTCATTCCTCTTCTATGTATATATAGTTCCAGCGGATGCATGCCACTCCTTCATATTATCATGCATATGCTACTCACCTTCCATTTAATTGCTTCATCATATAGCTTGCGGTGCTCATGAATGAGACGAGGTGTTTAAGCTTTTAGTTTGAAGTTTCGGCTTGATGTCATTTTAGTAAGTTTTTTTTCCTTTAAATCAAGTTTGATGTTTAGACATTGTTGTATTTTTTATTTTTCAGTTTGGGACTTTATGTACCTTAAAAAGTTTTACATCTTATTGTGAATATTTTGTTGTCATCCCGTAGCATCATGAAATGTTCTGCAATACAATAACATAGTTAAAGATCAAATAGCATATTGACATTAATATTGCTATTTTTAAAGATTATATAAAATTCTTTTATTATAAACAAATGAAGTAATACGTTTTTTAAATTCAAACTTTTTAGAAAATAATCATTTTAATATAAATATCATGAGCAAAGAAAAAAGCATAAATAAAATGATGAGGGTATAACTATCAACTTAAAATTTACTCCATTCACCTCCCCCTTTGAATTAAACAAGAATTATTAAAATATCTCATATACAAAGTTTATAACCTTCCATCTCCTAGCCACACCTATCTTTAGTTAATCCAACCTCTCCTCCTCTATTTTGAACCAAACAGGGCCTTAGGGTGATTACTTGGATAATCTATAATTACTTATAGCTTGTTTGGATGTAATGTTGAAAATAATTTTTTACAGATTCTGAGGCAAAACCTAAGTTTTGGATAATAAATTTTGAAAAATAATTTTTACAGATTCTGAGGCAAAACCTAGGTTTCGAAAAGTGATTTATGTTTGGGAATTTATTAGCTTTTATGGATTTCGAGGCAAAAAAATGGGTAGGAAAGAGGAAAGTAAGAAAGAGAAAGAGAGAAAAAGTAGGAAAGAGAAAACTTAGGTTTCAAACTAAGGTTTTGTAACCAAAATAGTTTTTGAAAAAAAAAATTTTACTTGAATAAAACCTCAATTTTGAGGTAAAACCTAAATTTTAAAATCAAACTAGCCCTTAGTTAGAGTCCCACCCAGACCACTCCCCAAGGGAACTTTGCTTTAACGGTTAATGAGTTCATGATATTGTACGATATTGTGCATTTAAAGCTGCGCCCACAGTGAAAGTGGAAAGTCACTATTTTTATGGGTTTGTGGGAAGTGGATTCCGTCGAATCTCATGGAACTGGTCCCTACACTAGTTGATGAAGATTGGCATCGCCATGTTTATTTTCACTTAATCCAACCTATTTGATACTTTATCTCAACTTTAATGCGCTTGTTTGGGAAGCCATTCTTCCCAACGGTACACGTAAATCGAGATAAAATCATCTTGAAATCTGTAAAAATCATCTTGAAATCCATAAAAACCATCTTGAAATCCGTAAAACCATCTCGAAATCCTCAAAATGCCTCGAAATCTTAAAATCCATTTTCCCAACGGAGTTCCCAAACAAGCACAATGTTGATCCCTAAACTTCAAACCATAAATTTTGATACATAATATTTGATTCTGTTTAAGACATTGATCCCTACTAACATAAAACTACAACCAGCTTACTTCTTAAAAAATTAAAACCCATGATTTGAAACATGAAGAATTAAAACAAAAAAAATAAAGGATCATATCCATAATTTTCCAAATGAGCCTACCGCCCGGACCAATTTTTCCTTCCTTGCGCAACATATCATCAAGAAGCTCAAGGGAATGGGATGATTTATCTCAACAAACACCAAAGCTGCATTCATTCGCCTTTTACTTTGCTTTAGATAAAGCCAACCACACAGGGTCCGTTTGGAAACGCGATCGAGAAGTACTTTTACGCGAGCTGAAATAAATATGTAGAGAAGATTAGCTTGTTTTACGGTAAAACACTGTTAAACGTGCTTTTGAAGAGTAAATAAGCTTTCCCAAATAAGCATAAAAATAGCAGACATCATGTAGAAAAACAGCAAATAAATTTTAGGCCAATTCCAAAAGAATTGTTGCAGAATATTTGATACAGAAATGCAAAATTGGGGAGAGAAAATTGTGGGATCTGGTAGCCCAGAGTCACGTAGTTTTTAATAAAATAAATGAGTAGAAGTGTTAAGTGTAGAACCATCATCACTAAGCTAAGTCAAGCAATTAACCCTCCAATCCAGCCAAAATTCTCAATTCAATAACATGCCGCTACCTACAGAAAAACTCTCTGCGGTCCCTCAAAATTTGGTTGCGCTTTTATCCCTCTATTGAACTCTTACTTCCTGACGTGCAGCTCTTCCACCGTTTTGATGGGCCCTTGGAACAGTTTCTCCATTGCGTCCGCGTGGTCTACCTGTGAACTCACCTCGCTTCTCACCATCATTCCCAGCATAGCCACGACCACCACCACCACCAAAATTGCCACGGCCCCTGTAGTTATCATTTCGGAATCCACCACGACCGGATGCATATTTCACTTTATCATTATTGGCTGCAGGAATCATAATACAGACATTAGGAAACATCATCACCATGAAAAAAAAATCTACATATCAAAAAATAGAAAGCGGCATGAGCAGAACATGGGCAGAGTGCACATGCATGACTCCATCCCTCAAGCAATAAAATCCCAATCTCAATTAATTAAGAGCTTGAAAGTGAAGAGACAAATATTATACAGGCATATATTAAGTGCATAAAACCACAGCACTTTGGTGGTATCATCAGTTAAAATTGCCAACTATTTTTCAAAAACAAGTGCACGTTTGACCAAAATATGTTCACTTGCCTCGCCTTTCTTCAATGGAAAGTCTGCGATTGTCCAATATGACAGGAGAAGCCTGATACGGTACATGCAAGTATTAGGAGCAATCATTAAATAAACAAATATATA
Organism: Vachellia pachyceras; assembly: GCA_025593235.1. NCBI lineage: Eukaryota > Viridiplantae > Streptophyta > Magnoliopsida > Fabales > Fabaceae > Vachellia > Vachellia pachyceras. The sequence goes on along the minus strand of JANTPZ010074144.1, from coordinate 30,721 downwards.
AGCTTAACCACAACAAACACAAAGTAATAATAAAATACCAAAAGCAATACGCTCTTCAACATCCTTTTTTTTTCCATAGAAAAACTATACTAGTCAGAGGTCACCAACAATTTGATGCATTGTTTTATCTTGCACAAAGCTACAAAACCACCAAAAGGATAAAAATAATAGCAACAGCAATCACACCATCGAATAATTGAACCAAGCAGTCAAAAAGCATATACCATACAAAAAATAACATGACACTATTGCCCATAAATAAACATGTAAATACCTCTAGTGCGCTATGCATTGAACTGGCCGATTCAAATTCCACAAATCCAAAACAAGATGCCTGTTGCTGGAGAGAAGAATTTGACAACTTGTAAATACCACAATCCTTTGAAGTGGATCCAATAGACTGCATTACACAAAAGCATATCTAATAGACTTTTACTAAACCTTATTGCTTCTAACTTGAATCCCATCAGGTTTAATGGGCCCAAATCTCTTGAATTCCAGTTCAAGTTGCTCTACAGTTGCATTCATAGGCAAATTTGCAACAAATATTGCATATGCCTTACCTATAAAAAGAAAATTAAGAGTTAAAAACACCTTGACATCACCAAAAGAAACAAAACTTAAAGGATACAACACCTGCATTATCATTATTCTTTTCTGGTGCAGGGTTACCAGTGGGAGCTGGTGCTTCAGGAACTGGAGTGCTAGATACACGTGATTGTTCTACAGGTTTTGCTGGTGAGGTCCTTACATGGAATGGAGCAGCATTTTCTTTCAAAGCATTCACCTGGAACCCAAAATAACAGGCCATCAGTCACTACACGAGAATAAATAAATTAATAAAATTAATGGAAGTGAATAAATAGAACCCACAATGGATGCAAAGGACTTCTTAGGGGTATCCTCCTGGGTGTTAGAAGCAGTCTCCTCAACGACTGTGTGACTTTCCTGCTGACTTGACTCCTTGACAGCATTAGAATCCACCACTTTTTCAGTTACTGATAGCTCCCCGTTATCTAGTTGTTGATTCACTTTGTTGGCATTAATGTCATCATCCATGACAGCAGCTTGGGTCAGTGGAACGTTTTCAGGAACATGAGTAGACTCTGTATTTACAAGCAACATTTTAAGCCCAGAACATTTACCAAGTTAAGGAGTTAATGAAAAGAGGCAAGTGACAGGAACAGATAAATTGGTGCAAAGCAACGGCCACAGGACTTACCAGGTTCTGCAGTGAAAATAGCTGTTGGAGCACTTTCATCAACATCATTTTCAGGCCCAGAATGAGAATCAACAGACTTGTGGTTATCGAGATATCTAAACACATCATTCAGAACAAAGTAGCCTTTGTCCTGTGGGGCTAGGAAGAATGACTGGGTAAACTTCCTTTTCAAATCATCCTCTCCAATTAAGCAGCCAGTCACCACAACCATCACCCCGTCCTTATATGATGGTTGAGCATCTGCACTCAGAATTTCCACCCTAAAGCTAGTGTAATCTAAAGAGAGGATCTTCTTGTTAATGCCCTGTCCAACACGAAGCAGATCCCATAAGTCAATACAAACAAACAACTCTTCTTGCGATACACGAGATTTGAACAAAAAACATAGAATACTAGAATCTGTTTAAAAAGCTATCACTTTTTCCAACACTGCGTTTATTATAGAATAAAAGCATGGTGAATGAAAATCGCAATTGACTTCCTTATACTCTTATCAGCACAACACAGACTACCAGCAACATGATATGAATGTATCCATTCCAAGTAAGTCCATGTTTCATTGTCAAAATGTCACCTAGTAAAGAGCAGGGGTCGTAAAGAGTGATGCAAAAGGAAAGCAATAAAAGGCTTATATGACATTCGTGAGTGAAGCTTGGATTATAATCACTCATGTTCTAAGCTATTCATGACTTTTTCTTTTCTTCTTATGTTGCAGTAATCGCAATTATCACATGACATCAAATAAGATTTCAAAAGAAGAGCAATTGGAAAGATATAATCATTAGACAGTAGTGATCATTACTTGTGATTCTAATTTCCTTACAATCAAGCATATCCAAACATATAATTAAGACACAAATGGATATTGAAAATAATTAAAAAGTCCCTGGGGGAGATGAATATACACAACATTTAAAAAAAAGATAGTGGTAGTAAATATGATTCAAGTACATCCAGCTCTATAAAATCATCAATTTTCTCACATCCGACTAGAGATTAAAATTCAGTTCTCTGCATCTGACAGAAAAAAATCATACGCCTCAACATGACTATTGTTTTATAATTAGTTATTACGTTGTTTTTCTTAAATTAAATGAAATGCTTGCCCATAATTCGGCTTGTTGAAGTGAACCATCACACATTAAATCAAGGAAACATGCTTACATCGATAGTGGTCACCAAGCTCATATTCCCATCTTCTTCAGGTCGGCCTAGTACGCTAGTCTCTTGATAAAATCTGTAAACTAGGTGTGGTTGTTGATGAAGAATAGGGTAATACTGCTCCACAAAAGCATTTCCCACCATCTGTGGAGTTGGGACTTCATCTGCTACTGCCATCTCTGCTAAAGAAGACAGAAGAGATGCATATAAGAATATAAATATTTCATAACATAAATCCTTGGTCCAAGGAATGAAATTAATGAAAAAGAAAAGTAAACAATTGATTCAGGGTGTAAACAGAAGCAATGCCGTTACAATAAGCACCCCATCACTACAGCTTATATAACTTAGGAATCTACAACGCGACAGTCAAAAAATTATGCATGTTAATATACTACTGGAAAGTGTTGAGAGAATAAATGCCTTTACAATCAACAGCTTACCTAATGAGCCCTTAAATAAAGCCGAAAGGAAACAAATAACGTTATGACAAAAACATAAGCAACGAACTAGCAACCCAACCTAAACCCAGGATCTCGCTCCCAAACGAATAAATACCCACACACAGCCGAATTCTTTTCTTGCCAAGGACCTTCTTCCTCCTACGGCAGGGCACGACCCTGACACACTATTACGGAGATTGCTAAGTCTAAAGGCCAGGGAGATATTCTCCACCAGCATTTTGGCTGATACAGCAGAAAAAGGGTATGAATATCCGAATAGTTAACTCCCTCCATCCCCCAAGCAGCGAAGAAAGCGAGCCTAGTACCAATCGGTTAGAGTAGCTTGCTTCTACGATGATTTGGTGGCAAGTGATGCTGATTTGAGCACCTACTCAGATGACAAGGACAAGATGAGGCTTCGGGAAAGAAGGAAGCAAGCCTTTCAAGCGAACAAGAAAAACTGTCCATAGTTAAAGGTCACGAAACAACGATAAAACGCATACAAACATCTGAAGAGGAAGAACAATAAAAACTTAGAATACAACAAATACACGAGTATATAATATGAATCGAATTGAAGCCCTCAGTATGTAATCAAAGACCAATACGAATCTAAAACCTCACATAATCAAAAGAGAAGACTTACCTCAAACAAAGGGATCGGGATCTCAGAGGGAGAGATAGAGACAAGGGAAAGTAGGTGAGAGAACCCCGAAATGGGGTCGGAGCTCGGCAACGAAGGGAGGGAGAGGAGGCGGTGATGTATGAAGAGTTTTTCTCTTTGACCAGAGTCTCTAAAGGGCTTTATTTTAGGGCTAGTTTTGCGATATGTGATTCTAAAGCTCGGCCCACAACTATTTATTTATTTATTTATTTATTTATTTTACCTGAATGTCCACAACTATTTATTTAAAATTATACTATTTCTTACATCTAAGTAATACATTTTTCCAACAATCTTTGTGGTAGCTATTTACACGACGTATTCACGTAAATTAAGATAAAATTTATATCTTATGTGAATAGTCAGAATATTAAGGAATATTTAGAAAGGCGTTTAGGAAATCACTCTAATTATATCTCTGTTAGTTCCGTTTGAAAAAAGAAGGATCCCAATAAAGAATCGACTTACCCCGAATACTATAAATCATATTAGAAAAATAGTTTCTATGGTCAATCCAAACAAACCCAATTATTTAAAGGGATAAAGCCTAAATTTTGGTCGAAATTGTTTTTCTCATAAACAATATTGCCCCGAAACTTTTATCCCTTGTTTGGATAGAGGGAAAATGAGGAAGGGGAGAAAATAGAGAGAGAAATGTGTTTTCCTCTGGAAGGAAAAGTGTAATGAATGAAAATAAGAGGAAAACGTTATTTACTCTTAAATGAAAACTTCTCAGACAAATTTACATTTTAAATTTTATTTAAATCACTGTAATAAATTTTGGTGTCACAATTTGAATTGTGATCAACTAACTTATTTATTTATTTGAAATCTCTTTTAACTTTTTTAAGCACGTACCAACAAAACATGAAAGATGCCCTTCCTAGGAGAAATCTATTTTAATTCAATTTATTTATTTATTTGAAATCTCTTTATTTTTTTTAGTCATGGATAGTATACCCAAAAAACTTGAATGATGCCTTCTGAGGAGAAATCTATTTTAATTCAACGTTTTTATTACTTATTTAATTCTGGCCCTCCATTTTATTAATTCTAACCCTTATTGTTTTCTTACAATTTTTTCTTTAATTTTGGCCCTCAATTTCATTAAAATACTACAAACAACTCACTTATAACTATTTTGTTGTTTAATGTGGAAAGAAAAAGGAAACGGTCTTCTTTAAACAAAATGACAAAGTAGTGGTAAGTAGATTGTTTGTAGTCATTTGATGAAATGGATGATCAACACTAGTGCCCTGTTAGGTACATAGAAGCATTTTTGTTGGAAATGGAAGTTGAAGTTGAAGTGGAAGTGGAAGTGAGTTTTAAAATATGTTTGGTATGATGGAAGAAGTGTGATATAATTTTTAATTGATATATTCGTTTATAATGCGAAATGGCCATTATATCCTTCATCAGAAAAACCTTAACCACCCCCAAAATAATGGCCATATGAAAATCAATGGCCACTGCTGCAAAAGCAACCATCGGCCACCATGAAAACAACCTTCATGCCATTCCTCTTGACTCTTCTCTGAAGTCGGAAAATCCAGAAATCGAAAAATTCAGAAATCTAAAAGTGACTGCTAGCCACCATGAAAAATCGAAAACAACCCTCACCAACCTTCATAGCATGAAATCTTTCTTTGACTTCTTTAAATCATCCACTTCTAGAGACCCAGTTCCATGCTACCAAATGGGGCATCAAGAAAAGGAAAGTAAGAGGACAATAAGGAAAAGGAGAGGTTTCAAAAATCACTTAAAAAACAATTTCACGTAAGTCGAGACAAAACTCCTCAGATACACTTACTTGAAACTTCGTAAAATCACTTAAAATAAGTTAATCTAAGCACTCACTAAATATTTTTTACCCCAGTTTGTCAAAATGCCATAATCAATTAAAAATGGCCCGTTTGAATAAGTGGTGATAGAAGTAATTTTTTAATAAAATGGTTTTTGAAAATGAAGTTTTGGTAAAAATTAGAAGATGTGGTATGATTTATGTTTGTATGGTAAATATCAAAAGTGACTTTTTTGTGAAAAAGAAAAATTGTTCGAATAAATATTTAAGAAATAACTTTTAGTGAAAAATGATTTAAAAATATATGTTAATATATCATATTTTTTCATGTAAGTTTATATTTAAATGATAACATTTCAAAAATATCACACATGAATACATGAAAATGTGTAATTGGAAAACTTGACATAATTGGTATAAGGAACTTCACCTAAATTTTTATTTAAGTCGATTAGAAATAGTAAAAGTAATTTTTTTGCACAATAATATTTTTAAGAAAATAATTTTTTTGTGTTATTTTTACTAAAAGTTAAAATGGTTATTGATTATGTGTAAATAATTGACTTCAGATGACACATGAAGTAAGCCTGTATGAAAAATAAAAAATAAACATATAAATCATTATCTTTCTCATATGCGTTAGAGTTGCTATAAATATGGGTTCGTTTGGATAAACGGTGGAAAAAATGACTTCTTGGTAGAAGTCATTTTGAAAAAGGAATTTTGAGTAGAAGTTAAAAATGTAACGTGATTTATGTTTGGATTAGCATTAGAAAAGTGACTTTTTTCGAAAAGGAAAAACCGTTTGGATAAATGTTGGAGAAGTGAATTTTGGTGGTAAATTACCTAAAAGGACATGAATATCATTAAATGTCACATATTCATATATATTTTATTTTAGCTATTTTTGATAATTTTAAAAATAAAGACAATGATAAAAAATTTAAAATGGATTGAATGAAAATATATGTAAACAACAACTTCAATCATACAAATTTTCTACTAACTAATTTTTTTTATACAATTTTCTACTAACTAATACTATAACATAATTAACTTCGATCATACAAATGTTCTACTAACGTAATTATCATCATCAGCATCGACGGCAGAGGAACACCCATGTGGATTCAAAAGATAATATGATTTAATAAAGGAAAATCAGGTTAATACATAAAGCTCTCAGAAAAAGGCAAAAAGCATGTAATTTAGCAGCCTATCCCTTCTCTTTGCTATCTGATTTAACAAAGGAAAATCAGGTTAATACAGAAAGCTTGCATGAAAATTGTTCCTGGAACCATAAAAGTTTGCATGAACATATAGGTAGAGCAGTAACCAATAATGAATTGCGCTGGGTGATTATCTGCATATGTTGCAAAATGGTCCCTGCCAAAAAATATATAGGAAAAGAAACAAGCAGTTGAGAGAAAGGTACTATATGAAGGGGGGATATGGGACAACACTTTGAACTGAGCAACATGGTGATCGAATTCATCAAGAAATCAAACAACAGAATCTTCATCATTCTTCCTTAATGGAGTGAAATTCATGTCCGCCAAGATTCTATTATTAACCATCTCAGCTAAATTTCAAGGTACAAATGGGGCAGAAAAAGGTTAAAACCCAGTTGAATTCATCAACAAAATCCAAGAAGGGTCTGGTTCACTAACATAATCAGAATCGACGTTAATCACATAATCTTTCCAGGAAGATAACTTGAGGATGCGAAGATC
>JANTPZ010074144.1:1078-23677 GCA_025593235.1 Vachellia pachyceras | reverse complement strand
TACTAACGTAATTATCATCATCAGCATCGACGGCAGAGGAACACCCATGTGGATTCAAAAGATAATATGATTTAATAAAGGAAAATCAGGTTAATACAGAAAGCTCTCAGAAAAAGGCAAAAAGCATGTAATTTAGCAGCCTATCCCTTCTCTTTGCTATCTGATTTAACAAAGGAAAATCAGGTTAATACAGAAAGCTTGCATGAAAATTGTTCCTGGAACCATAAAAGTTTGCATGAACATATAGGTAGAGCAGTAACCAATAATGGCTTCGTTTGGAAACCCGTTGAGAAAACGGACACAGATTCCGAGGTACTTTATGTGAGAGGAATTTTGTCTCGGCTTGCGTGAGAATGGATTTTGGGAGCCAAAACGGCATTCCTAACGGAATACCAAACGCAGCCAATGAATTGCGCTGGGTGATTATCTGCATATGTTGCAAAATGGTCCCTGCCAAAAAATATATAGGAAAAGAAACAAGCAGTTGAGAAAAAGGTACTATATGAAGGGGGGATATGGGACAACACTTTGAACTGAGCAACATGGTGATCGAATTCATCAAGAAATCAAACAACAGAATCTTCATCATTCTTCCTTAATGGAGTGAAATTCATGTCCGCCAAGATTCTATTATTAACCATCTCAGCTAAATTTCAAGGTACAAATGGGGCAGAAAAAGGTTAAAACCCAGTTGAATTCATCAACAAAATCCAAGAAGGGTCTGGTTCACTAACATAATCAGAATCGACGTTAATCACATAATCTTTCCAGGAAGATAACTTGAGGATGCGAAGATCTGAAATCATGCGTGGCAGTTTAATTTTGCCATATTCCGCTGCTGGCATTGTCAAGTAAATACAAATCAAACCGGCAGAGAAAACAAAGAACACGCCAAGAGCGGTGGCGAATTCCCACCTATTAAGCGGAAACCTCTCTAATTTGGATTTCTTGTCCTCGTCCTCCTTGCCATTCTCTTCATCCCTCATGAACCTCCAAGTATCGCTTATCAGATTCCTCGGTGCAGCCATGATTAGCGCGTCGTTGATGCGATTAGAGACCAAACTGCAGGGGATATATGCTCACAGCTAGTCGGATTTATTGCTCCAAACTCCACCGTGATTTATTGCTCGCAGCGCCCTCTCTCAGCTTCTGGCTAGAAGCTCCTTCCACAGCGAAAGCGCTTCAGACATGACGCCAATCCAAAAGCTCCAATATGGCATAAAAGCGCTTTTGGGCCCAAAAGCCATCCTGGCCGCTCATCCAAACTCTCCTATGTAAACATTTGTTTTCTCTCTCTTTCTTATCACTCTCACCTCTGTGGCCCCACAGACCAAAAGCATATGCTCAAGCCCAATGCTCCCAGAATCAGCTTTGTTCTCCTTCTGCAAGAAGAAGCCTTTATGCTTCGTTTGATACCATGGAAGTGAGGTGATGGAATTGGAATTGAGGTGGGAAGGGAAAATTTGATGTGTTTGGTAGGAGAGAAGTCACTTCCATAGAAGTGCTACTTCCATCAAATTTGGGAAGTGTCAACTCTCATCTCCCCCATGAGAACTGAGATCAATTCCATGGAATTGAAAATGTAGTCTATTATGCCATTGAACAAATTTGGCAATGATGGTGGCAAGGAGGGAGGTGTAAGGATGACGGTGATGGACAACAACAGATGGCGGAACAACGATCGATTAACGGCGGAAGGCGATGGAGGATGACTTACGGCGGAAGGCATTGGACGACGGTGAACTCAAACTGGCGATGAACGTGACTCCAGCCCCAATCTCTGGCGATGAACACGAAAGGCATAAGGACGACAACGAAGACCTCCACCCCGAATATCTGGACCACACGACGAACGTGACGAACACGACTCAGATTTGCTGGGGACCAGGCGACGAACGTGACAACACGATGACCTCAGATTTACTTTCGCCAGATGAACACCCATTAACGTGGCTCTTAGGATGAACAAGACTCAGGACGACAACGATGACCTCAGGACGACAACGACTCAGGACGAACATGACTCAGATTTGCTAGGGAAGAAGATGACCTCCATCCATAAACGTGGCTCTCAGATTAGCTGGGGAAGAAGACGACGTAGGGAAGATTTTTTTTTTTTGGGTAGAAGGGAAATTTTTTGTGATGAGGGTATTTTAACATTTTGGGAAGAAGAGAAAATTTATATAACTTGAATTCCATAACCATTTCTAACTTACCAAACAAACCTTTAAAAGTTCACTTCCAGTATCACTTTCACTTCCACTTCCATCAAAATTATTTTCATATACAAAACGGGGCATTAGGGTGGAAGGCATTTGAGCTCAACGCATAGCCGTACAACCCTTCATTCCCGAAAGTAGCTTTTGGATGGCTCAACATGATTGCAAACACCATCTTTAATGGAATGACATGACATTAATTTAATTATGTACACCATTGTGACCAATCCGTTCAAGCTAAATTTTCAACACTAGCGTAGCCATTTGAGTAGTGAATATTTTCGAAGACTAAACTTGTTGGAACAACCTGTTTTGTTGGGAGGATGTGAATCAGGAAAAGTGTTTGTAACCTACATGGTTTCATTGATGGGTTTGATTTATTGAAATAACTTGGTTCCTCTTTTTCTCAAAAGTTGTAATGGACATGATTTTTCATTGGGAAGCTAGGGGCAGCTCAATGGTTTTCCTCACTTCTGATCTATTTTCATTTTTTCTGATGGTGAAAAATATTCAAACAATCTTGCTTCATGGGCATGCTTCGTGTTTGGGATGGTGAATTCAAAAAGTTATGATAAAGAATGATTATCTGGAGGCTATTCAATTATTAAGAGAGTGAACAGTTGATATGCATGCTCAATAGAGAATGGATGATTGAGAACACCAGCAAAATCATGTAGCGGACTCGTTGGCAAAAAAAGCATTATCACTCGCACCTCACCTGGATTTTTTACCTCTGCAAGATCCTCTCTTATCAGTACATTCTAGGGTTATGTAGTTTTCTTTTAATTTCTATTGTATTAAAAAAGATATTCAAACAATCTGACAATTCAAAAATTTGAAGTTTGCATCTAAATCCAATATCATTTACGTAACTGTGATTCACACATTGTGGATATTTGGTATTGGCAATCCAATAACGTGTATCAAAGTAGATCTACAAATATTGTCATGCAAATTAATATAAAATTCCTCTCATGTATTTATATAGAATTGTGTAAAACTATTTAAAAAAGTTAATTTAAACACTCATAAAAAATACTTTCACGTAAATGAAGATAAAATTTATCTAACATATTTACATATAATTCCATAAAATCATTTAAAACAAACTAATTCAAAACTAAATAAAAATGTTTTAAATACTGTTTGGTCAAATAGACAAATAAAGATCGAACTCTCGACCTTTCGCTTACGAAGCGAACGCATGGAGAGTGATCGGTGTTTATGTAAGTAAAAACATTTAGCTCTGAGAAAGTATTCTTAAACACTGAAGTTAGGTTATGAAAACTGGACTGGACCGGCCGGTTCGGAGCGGAAACCGGTGAACTGGCCATTGGTCCAGTTCGGTTGTACATTTGATCCCGGGTTGGGGTCAACCCGGCCAATCTGGGGTTGACCCGGTCAACCCGCCTGGTTAGGTGGGTTAACAGGTCAGCTCTTAAAAAATATTTTTTTTATTTTTTTTACAAAAATTATTATGATGAATGTGAAATTAGTGTATTAGAGTGGGATATAACAATAGAAGCTATGAAATATAAACTACAGCTTGAGGAATTATGATTTTCTTCATCAATTGAATGCATATATACGCCTGAGAAAAATAGGGGGTGCTAAGATGAATGAAAACAATGCAGTCAATTATAGTGTAAGTAGAAAAATAAATCTATATACGCCCTAGAAGAATACAAGTTGATATTTTTCCACCTAACATTCTTCTATACTATCATTTTGTTGCATATTGATTGCTCTTGTCCCATTTGTAGAATACATGGAGGATAACATTTTGGTGTTTGAAGGGGAAAAATAAATTGTCCCCTCACCATATATAAATATATATATATTGATATTTTGTTTGAATGAATATTTTGAAACAGTAAATAATGATGGATAATATATAATCTATAAGTATATTATTAATTTGGTAATTGTTATTTTGTTAATGTAATTTACTATTTATTTTTTTTCAAATTTTTAATTCTAGATAGTTTGCTTGTATTAATGTGTGATAATATTTATTTTTAAAATTTTTTATTCCTCATCTGTCTGATCCCAGTTTGACTCCGTTCTAACCCACCAACTCTTAATTGCTGACCAGTTCAGTCACACGTCCCGTTTTAGAAGTCGAGAGTTATAAAGACAAAAACCTGAAGTCTAAACCCTTGAATCCCAGACAGTACTCGGAGGGTCAGGCGGGTTCGTTGTAGTCGCAGTGCTAGTAGAAGCAAATAAGCAGGAGATGTGTGGTATTGCTCTGATTGTGTCCGGCGTTCGGATTGACATTTCATGTTTGTTCTTGGATTCGACATGCCCACCACGCAAAACAGAAGATGTAAGTTCAAGATGGGCAGGATTGGTGCATTGTTCTATCTTGAATTTAGAGGGTGTCTTGTTTGACGTAATTGCAGAATTCTGCTTTTGTACGAACTTAATTATTTATTTTGTTATTCCTCTTTCCATTTGTTGGTTCTCATTCGGGTGCTTTGCTTTAGTTGGTGTTCTCTGTAGATGATCTTAAAGCAGCTCTACGCAGAAGGGGTCCTGATACCTTAGGTAGCAAGAAACTGCATCTTAAATTCAACGTCTCGGGTCAAAAAAACATCTCATCCTTCATTGAAGATGACGAGGCATTGCAATTGGGGCTGGACGTTGAGAAGTTGCATACAGTAAAGTCTGGAAATAAATGTGATTGTGTGTCCTTGGATAACCGACTGTCTAGCTCGTTGCGATACAGTGCTGGTGTCCAAGGTCCCGCTGCAGAACTGTATGTCATTGGTGCTACCTTGCAACTCAGGGGAATAAATCCCCTTGTTCAACCTTTGGTGGATTCGTATGGAAACATCCTTGTATACAATGGTCCTCTGTTTTTTCTCTGCAGTTTTTTTTTTTTGCTTAATTGACATCCTTTTCATTTTTTTCGTGTATAGAAGAAATGTTATGGCTAGAGAATCAGCAAGTATTATTTGCCTTACAGTGCCCACTGTCTTGAAGCATGGGCATATTTCAAATATGACATGCTAAGTGATGACTTGATTGAATAGGCAAAGTATAAGTGAGCTTGGAAATTGAAATATTTCTTTCCAATCTGAAGTCATTGTACAACTCAACAATATGTTTTCATGGAGCTTAAAATTTGTAATTCCTTGAACCTGGAAGCATTGGTCCAGGTCTTGAATAAGTCATATGCCTGTTTGTATCATTTTGCGTGATTACTCATTTTAATTCAATGTTATTGCTACATGTGTTGATATTGAAATTTTTGAGATTCCTTTTTATTGTTGTTTTTCAGGCGAAATTTTTGGGGGAATCCATATTGCAAGTGATTGCAATGACACAGAATTGCTCATGCAAGCACTGGGAAAGTGCTGCTCATGTGATTCTATTCCTGATCTTCTTTCTGTGATTGAAGGACCATGGGCTATCATCTACTGGCAGGTAACTCTGAGTGGTAAGTTTCTATCTGTCGAGAGAATCGTAGCATCATTTTCCTTTCCACTATGGTGTTAGAAGTTGTGCTTCCTTTGCCATTTGCAGGATAGCTCAAGAACCCTTTGGTTTGGCCGAGATGCATTTGGCAGGCGGAGCCTCCTTGTTCATTGGCCCACAGAAGATGACCCAACTTTTATGCTTTCTTCTGTATCTCCTCTTTCACCTATTGAGAAGGCTTCTGGTATATAACCTTTCAAGTTTTTTTCTCTCTTGATATTTGAACTATAAGTTTAACGTATTTTCTCTCATTTCAGATTTGTGTTTCTGTTAATGTTGTTTTTGTCCTTTTAAGTATTATTAGTGTTTGTTGTTGGTTGACACTATTTGAATTTTTTTTTAAATAAAGCTTGCTATTATTGGAATTATTAAGTAAAATAAACCATGAAGTGTCAAATGGAATAGGCTATCTCAGTTACTGGGAAGAGCTACCATGTGGAATATACAGCATACATTTTGAGGTATCAAGTTCTAATCAAGGGCTGATTGGTGAACTCAGAAGACATGAATATACGAACTCAATTCTAAAGAAACTTATCAAATGGGAAAGAACTTCTATTGAACCAAAGCCTGAAGACCTTCATGCATCCCAATATAAGTCTTCTAGGAAGCAACACAACGTGCATTCAACTCTGTTGGAGGAAGCTCCTTGTGAAACAGGTAATTATCTTATAATAGTGCCAGAATGTTGCATTCACTCATTTGAAACTTTCATTGTTACTTTTGTAATGTGCAGAACTTTCATTAAGGCTGTAGCTTTTGCTTTCAGGTTTTATTAGGCTGTGGCAGGTCTTCATTTTTTTTTCCTTTTTGAGCAGGCTTATGTCAATTCTCAATTTCATTGCCAGCTCATTCTCTGCTAAAGGCTTTAAAGGAATCTGTGTTTCGGCGCACTTCGTTGTATACTATCTATCAGGTCTGGAATCTTAGTGAATTGAATAACAAATGTTGTAGTTGTATGTAGTTAATAAGATATCAAAACTGTGATCATTACCTCCAAAATGGATCCCTAAATTCTCCTCATAATTTGCTTGCCTTTAGTTTTTGTTGGGCTGTTAGTGTACTTAAGCTGGATTTTAGATATTGTTTCTTGGGTTTTGTGATAGAGGGTTGCATCTGGTTGGATAGCTTATGCCACGGAAACATTTTAGCTCATCATCTATGAGCTTTTCCAGTGGCCGTTAACCGGCAATTGTAGCTGATAAATAATAGGGTTAATCCACGTTCTTTGCTAACAAGCTAGAAAAAATTGCAATAAACTGGTATTCAATGGGACTAAAAAGGTTTCTGTTTTGGATTTTTGCTAGGATTGACATATCTGTTTTCTTCTTGATATCTTCCTGATTCATTTGTAGATAAGAAAGGACCTTGTACTTTTGGATCTTGCTAATATTGATACCTTAGAATTTGTGCACGATCTGTCCTTTTTTATTTGGTTAATATTATTTATATTTCTGATAGAATTCTATGGCTTTGATTGCATAGGCAACAGTCTCTGATGTTAGGCAAGAAGGTTATGTTCCTGTGGCTGTTATGTTTTCTGGTGGCCTGGATTCCATGATACTTGCAGCATTATTGGATCAATGTCTAGATCCCTGCTGTGAGTGTTGCTACTTCAGCTTCCTTTTTGTTAAGTTCCTTTTTTGGTGTTAAGATAAATGAAGTTGGTTAAAATGGTTGGCAGAATTCATTGTTAGGAAACTTCAGCATAGCTGATCGTCAATTCCTGTTTGTATGGGCAGATGAAATTGATCTACTTAATGTGAGCTTTGATGGCCAGTCTGCTCCCGATAGATTATCTGCCAAGGCTGGTTTTAAAGAACTAAAAAGAGTTGCGCCTTCCAGAAGGTATGTAATTGCAACATAAGTTTTCCATTGATCTCTTTTTCTGTGCTTTTTTTGTCTTACAGGAAAAAAAACTTTTGCTGGAATGTAAATGTTGGCTGCTGCTACTTGTTTATACCGAGGTCTATGCATAACTTTGAGCCTCTTATGCATGTATTTATATCAAGGGGTTTAAAAGTTATACTGAAATATTAAGTTCTACTTGTTATTTTGGATGAACGATTTTATAAAATAAAGGAGTCCAGGAAATGCAGGATTTCTCATCTTATTCCATGGAATAGGAAAAACAAAAAGTCTTGTCTTTTCTGAGTTCAGAAGTGGTCTGAAAGGCATGTTCTGTACTGCATTGATTAGTGGAACATTTATTTTGCAATTAAAATGAGTTCCACAATTTAATTAGAAATAGAGGCAAATTTTACAAAATTCCTTCAACATTGAATGCTACATATTGAATGAATCTTTGACAAACCCAAGCATCAGTTGAAATCAATTCAGGTATGTATGTCTGAAATTTTACAGATGCAATTGCGAGGTTCAGAGTGACATCGCTTTATTTAAATTTTAACATACTGAGGTGGGAACAAAGTAATGATGAAACCATATTTAGATATTTTCCATTTGAAACAAGATCAAAGTAAGATCCAGCTGAACTGAAATGTTGCTAATTCATTCAAGTGATAGTGATCTTATTGCATAAGACAAGTAAAAAAAATGTTTATTGTGTAAATAATATTGAAGAGTATAATTGAAACTCCTAAGTATGTTGTTGCATTTATATAAAGAAATTTTTAACCTTCAAAGTATATCCAAGAAAAAGTTACACACCAGAAGAGGGGACGATTGTTCTCTGTAAAAGTTTTCTAAACTATCCTGATTCATTAATATAATTTCATATTAATTTTTTTGCTATTCACAAACTAATTTAAGGTAATCAACATATTATGGAGTCAAATTTCTTGTGATACTGCCTTGGGTTTAATATGATTTTTATGTCTCTCCTAAATAGAACTCCATGCTTCATTTTATAAGTTTTTGCCTCCATGAAGCGTGTATTCAGTACATTAGGCTTGACTGTTGATTGTCAAGGATAATAAAGGATCGAAGAGGTTTTTTTGTGAGTTCATGACTTCATGCAACTTACAAAGTGCAGCTTGCTTTGTTTTATGATGGTTACTGGTGTCATGTATAATATGCCGACCTGTTAAATATGTTTCATTGTAATTTTTTGTTTCAAATTTTTTGATGTCTCTAATGTTCGGTCCCAACTACGTTGGGAGGGCAGGTGGAGGCTCGTGGAGGTGGATGCCGAATTATCTGACTTGGCTTTTGAAACAAGTCGTGTTATGTCTCTCATAGAACCTGCAAATACTTACATGGTACATTTAATTAATAATGGGGACCAGCAATTTAGCATAATAAAAATAAAATCCAAGATGCTTTTACTTTTGTTCTTTCTCAAAATTATTTGATTTGATGTTAACTTAAGTTTTTCTTCAGAGCCTTTTAAGTTGATATGGTTCTTCAGAAAATTATAAAATTGAAAGAGGAAAAGTTGGTCGTCTTTAAAATTCTCAACATGAATTTTATGTTAGATGGAGAACTCCTATTTCTGATTTGATCATGCATAAGTTGTTTGCTCTTATCCTTACAGGACTTAAATATAGGAATTGCTTTATGGCTTGCTGCTCGTGGTGATGGATGGGTGTCTGATGGAAATAGTGATGGCAATGATGGTAATCTTGCACGTGTTAAATACAAGTCCCACGCAAGGATTGTACTTGTTGGTTCTGGTGCTGATGAGCAGTGTGCTGGCTATGGTAGACATAGAACAAGTTTTAGACGAGGAAGGTATTAATATGATAATGACAAATCATGCTTTACTTTGACAATTTCTTTGCCCTACCTACGTTTTGATTCTTTTATATGGTATAAGCATGGATCATATGATCGTTTGGGTAGTGGAACTATCTGCAGGAAAGAAAGTCAGGAATCAAATTATTAAAAGCTTTATACAATAAATTGAATGATGTAATTAGTTTGAGCTTTCAAGGACTATTCAAATCAGTGTATCACTGTATTGTACATACCTACAACTAATTAATGCATGGGTTATCAGTATGGGAGATTGACCTTTTATTTCATTTTGATAGTGTTAGACATGTTTGTTTAAAGCAGGGAATGCTATGGAAAGTATTGTGTCCAGTGGATAGTTTCAAGCTGGCAAACTATTCAGGTGGATTGGTTTTTCAATGCACTCTGATTGTTCAATGTGCCCTTTTCAGTTGGCTGGAGCTTAATAAGGAAATGAAACTGGACATGCAGAGAATTTGGAAAAGAAATTTAGGGAGAGATGATAGATGCATTGCTGATAACGGAAAGGAGGTAAGGTGAATATAATAGGTTGAATATCAATTTTCGTTTTGGCTCAGATAACCTGCTAGTTACGAATTAAACGTTTTTCCTTGTAACATTGTAGGCTAGATTTCCTTTTCTGGATGAGCATGTTATAAGGATTTTGCTTGATATTCCTTTGTGGGAGGTTACCAACCTTGATCAACCAAGTGGAATTGGTGATAAAAAGATCCTAAGAGAGGTATTGTCATTTATGTGCTGGGTTCTGATGATCTAGTATTGCCCTCGTTTACAATTATTATGAATGGTTTTTGAACTATGAATATACTACTGGTTAAAAATTATTTCGTGCTTGACTACGGTTGAGATGTGATTGAAATATATATTAGGAAAGATATCATTTACAATCAGGAATTAGAATTAGAATTATGATTTTGTGTATTTAATTATAATAATGAGCCATTAATAAGAAGGTTCCTCCTTGATGTATATATATCCCTCTCGAGTAATTCAATAGATATGAATTTTACGGTGCATCATCTTACAACTACAATCATAAAAATGCACTTTTTACTTAAAAGTGCTTTAGAAGCTTCTTGAAATAGCTTCACAAAATAATTAGAAACGCTCCTATTTTAAATTTTGATTATTTTTTTAAAAATCTTAAACAAATACCCAAGTTTTTTAAAAGTATTTTTTACCATTTTTTTAAAAGTATTTTTCTAAAAGGAAAGTGATATTTTTGATTGAAAAAGCTCGAACAAACAGACCTTAAACCATATAAAGGTTGACCATGCCCATGTTTTCTCCCCAAAATCTTGGTTATTACCTCACATCAATTAGTAATCTCTGGTTGGTAACAAGCATGGTAGTCGGAATCGTGCGATTCATGAGTCGAATTGCACGATTCGATGCAAATATTTGGAGGAACGATACGACTCGCACTGTGAATCTTTCTTCCATCAGTATCGTCGAGGTATCGCCCGATACAGGATGGAATCGCAGGAATCGTGCGACACCGGCGATTCTTACCATTCAAGAATAGACCCAGTTCATGCACAGGTCCGCCTCATATCTGTCGTGACCCAACTCCAAAAACCTCCTTGTTTAAAGGGATTTGCTGCACGATGAAAACCTTTAAATATCTCTAATCACATATTCATATAACCTACTGTTCATGCCGCAAGCCGCCGTCTGATTTGTGGTTGTGCCTCCATTGCGATTTCTAGAGCTCCAGCTCCAGCCGCGAATGCTTGTGCCTCCATCGCGATTTCAAGAGCTCCAGCTTGCTCCAGCTCCAGCCCCAGCCGCTTGCGTGATTTGTGCTTGTGCCTCCATTGCGTGCGTGATTTCTAGCTTGCTCCAGCTCCAGCGCATGCGTGATTTACAGCTGTTTGTGGTGTGTGTTGCATCAAGTCCCTCTCTCCTAAATTATAACTATATTCCTGACGGGTCCCACTACTAATCCCACAGCCCACTGATACTTATTTCATGAAGTGTCTTACTTTCCATCATTTTTTATCTAGTTGGCTGGCTGTTATTGGTTCTTTTACTGTGGGGATAATGAGTCAAAATAATTTTTATGAATTTATGAAATATAAATTTTATACCTTTTATGTGAAAAATTATATTTATGTTATCCTTAAAAAATGATAATGAATCTTACGATTCACGATTCTAAAAATAGGTTTTCTGATTCACGATTCGTATCCCGATTCGATAACCTTGGTAACAAGAGCGTTCACACGCTATCAAATAGAAAATAGCTTCCCGACCCATGAATTGAAGGTTGTTATGTCTTGCTTCTTACACCTGTGATATTGATATATCACTAAAATTGTTTCCGGGATATGCAAAACTGTAGATTTCATTGCAATATTTAATGTATCAGATAATTTCCGTTGTGTTTTCTTTCATGCCTTTTAACTAGATTAGATTACAGTTTGGTTTCAATTATATTAGATAATTTCCATTATATCTGCTCTATTAAATCTGACATAGAACTAAAGCAATTTTTATCAAAGTTTGAATCTTGTAAGTAACGTTTTTTTGAAGGTCGCACAATTCCTTGGTTTACATGAAGCAGCAGTGTTGCCCAAACGAGCAATCCAGGTGTGCATCTCTTAAACTCAGTATACTTCCTGTACAGGCTAAAATAAAGCAACTGGATCTTAAAAGTTAGGTCATAGAAATTGAAGAAAAGTTATTTGCTCTTCTTGATCCTTGCATATTTTGAATATTATAGAAGCTTCTGGGTTTTGGAAAGGATAGATTAATCTTAGTTCCTGAAGGACCACATTCCTCTCAATATAATCCCTGAAAGATAACTTTTCTATCAATTGAGCCCTTCATGGATAAAGACTTAGTTTAGTTCCCCACGCCCAATTTTGGTCTACCACAAATGAATCATTTCTCTATTTATACTCAATTCCCCCTTCATATCGATTCTTCACAGTCACGGACATAATATTTTTCAATTTGGCTCAGAATTCCCTTCTCAATTTGGTCCCTTGCTTATGTGTATTTCTCAAGTTAGTCATTCACAAATATGATAATCATCAATAATGCTCTTGACATGTAAGTATTTGCCAATCAATATATATAAAATAATTATAATCCCAGGCAAGATTGCTCAAGGCACATCCTAGTCTGATTAAAAAAATGACATCATTGATAATAGTTTTATCTGTGAAAAAGACCTAATTGAAAATACAATTATGAGGGACTAAATTGATATTGATGTTGATTTGGATTTGTTGATAAAGCATCTTAGATTACTGCATGGCTACAGGATAGATGCATACGAACTATAATCCCACTGTACTCCTGCGTCCTTCGTTGTGCTGTCGTGTTATTATTAAACTTAGTTTTACTTTTATCACTTCTCTCAGCAGCTTCGTGATTGATTAATGTTTGTTTCTTTGAATCGTATCGTGTCGGTGTAGTTTGGTTCTAGAATTGCAAGGGAGTCGAATCGCAAGCATTTTGGAAGTAACCGTGCTGCGAATCAGGCATCTGCAGGCAGTGTGACGATTCACAGTAAATCCTACTTGAGTTGATTCATTATTTCATCGTCTTTTGACACACAACACCTATCTCCTTAATCCAGAGCATCCTGTTTAATATACACTTTCAAAAGGATACATCTTCATTTCTCTAAAACTTTCAATTCAAATCGTGATCATAGGGAAGCAAATGAATATGCAAATTAGGTTGGTTGAACTGCTCAAGGTTTTGATGTTCAATATTCCCCCCGTTTTCTCTTGCTTCTTTATATTGTGAGAGGTTATTTTGGAGATCATGAAGTCATCTATTTTGTTCTGTTTAGTAGTTGTAAGGCTCTGTTGTACTTGTATGGCTTGATCATAGCCTTGAAGCTTTTTCATATTTCATATTTTGACTATTCTCTTACAGTCGATATAGTAGTCAACATGGGCAAAAAAACAATATAGTAGTTAACTTTAATTATTTTTTGTCATTTCACTATATTTTTGGCATGTAAATATATAAATAAATAGTATGCATAAATACAGGTACTGTTATTTTTGTGAAGTCATAAAATTTAGGGAAATTCTCCTGCATGACATGGGGGAACAATATTGAAATTGAAATGCTTTTGCGTGCTCTATATATATATATGTATGTTCATTTTAGAAAAATATGATAGATATAAATTTGCCAGGAATTTATATTCGTAATAAAAAAAATAGAATGTGTGTGTGTTGAAAACTCCGTTATTTGAATTTATATTTGAGCTTGAATTTGTGACAAGGGAACTTTTATGTGACTAACTTTTAAATTTGCAATCCCAAAAAAAAACTTCTAAATTTAAAATTCAAATTTCGAAGGCCTTACACTGAGAAAATGGGCTTAAATGAGTAGCCCAACGAGCCCATGTCCACACTACAGGTGCGAGCTTTACCTATAGGAGCCCACAAAAAAGTGGTTTGTAAGAGAGAGAGAGAGAGAGAGATTTGGGGCTTGTTTGTTTACCTTTTTGACAAAAGAAAACAAAAGAACTTATCACCGGGAAAAAAAACAAAAGAACTTGTTTGATATTTTATTACATTTTTAATTTTTTTATATTTTTTAGTTTGTCTAGGAAAGTAGGAAAACTCTTTATTCTCACTAAATGGTTTCTTTTCATTTGAAAACCTGAGTTATCATTGGAATTTAACCATCTAATTTGAATATGTTTTTTTCAAATATAATTTTTTAAAACAATTATCCAAATAGGATTTTTTTTTATTTTTAAAACTTGTTTTTAAAAATAATTGTATAGAAAAATTTTTAAAACAAGAAAATGAAATAAGCAGGAAATTTTTTATTGTTTCCTTTATCTTTTGAATTAAAATTATACAACCTTTGATATTTTTATTTTTATATTTTTTTTCTTTTTGAACACTTAGGCTATGTTTGGTTTGATGGAGGGGAAATGGAGGGGATGGATAGAAGTGAATGGCAAGGAATGGAAGGGTATAATGTTACCTACTTTGGTTTTGTTAGAGGGGAAGGAATGTAAAGGATTTTTAATGATATTTTGTTTGATTCGAGAGGGGAGTTAATAATCAATTTACTAGTTTACCCTTATATGTTGATTTATATTTATTTAATTATAAAATTTATTTAAATTATTTTTCACTCATGAAAATTAATCACTTCTTTTATTTAATTAATTAAAACAATTATTAAGGTGTTTCTCTCATATATTTATTTAAATAATTAAAAAATAGGATTTATATGTAACTTAATTTCACAATACTTAATTTATGCTTAAATTGCCATCAATTCAAAATTCTATTTTGTATTATCAAGCCATAAATTCAAAACATGTGTATCTATAACATATCAAGTAGTAATAATATTGTGTACATGAAGAGAGGTGTTCATACCACCAAGTTATACATAAAGAGTATGGATGGAATATAATAAAATATATGAGGGTAAAGTAATCATAATATTTGGTTTCCCTCCAAAAAAATCCAAATTTGGAGGGAACCAGAATAAGGGGAGGGGAGGGAATGAGGAGGCAAATTTTGGGTCCCCTCCCCTCTAAAATTTTAAACCAAACAAGGGAGGAATTTATTTTTCATTCCCTTCCATCCCCTTCCCCCCAACCAAACAGCCCCTAAAATGACTTCATTTTGGATTTTTTTGTAAAAAGCCACAAAATTAAAATGACAAAATGAAAAAAAGGACACCGGCAGTTGAAATGCAATCCCTATATATCTAAAGCATCCGCTCAGCCGCTCTTGATTGCCTTCTCTAGGTACTGTGAGCAATGAAGTTATTGTTTGAATTTGTATAAGAGAACAAGACTTCGTATGATTTACGGTACGGATTAGATGAATGCTCATTTACTTGATGATTAATGCCTTTTTTTTAAATATTACTATTTTTGTGGTTATATATAGATATTATATATATTTATATACACTGCATTCGATTTTTAATACAAGAGTGTTTATTGAAAATTTTATTGGTATGTAAAAGTGTATAATAAAGGAGAGAGAAGATGTTATAATATTCCTAATGATCCAAAACTCATCATTGAGGAATATGCAAAGAAAATATAATAGGTAAATGATACATATGACAATATGAATACGAGGAAGCAAGTGAAGAACATCAGTTGGGATGCACCAGAAGTGAACTGGATAAAGCTAAACTCAGGTGGAGCATCAAAATGACAAGTTGGACCTGTTGCATGTGGAGGCCACTTAAGGGGTAGGGAATAGCGATGACAGATGGATAAAAGGATACAAGAGGAAACTAGGCATTTGCTCTACTATGGTGGTTTAAATCTTGAGCTTCGTCACAGGTTTGTATCTGAGTCATGATATGGTTGAAAACTATGCTATATGATAGTTGAATGTGACTCGTTGAGTTGAGTGTAGTTAGTAGGTTACAGAAACTTGTAGAGGGTGAAGAAACTGAGTCATGACTGCTAAAACTTGTAAAAATATGTTTGTATAACTTTGAACAGGTGAGATTCCAACATGTATATATAGAGGGGGATCATTCTATAGATTGTATGGCAAATATTAGCCTCGTGCAGAATGATGTCAGTCTTTTATGATCATCTCCTAAAGAGGTGAGATTTCACTTGTGACGACACAGGATGTACTTTTACACGTCCAGTTTCAATATAATGCTATACTTAAATTCTCAAAAAAAAAAAAAAACTACAATGAAATGTGTGATTAACCATGTACAAACTAGTCCAGCCCATTCGTTACAGAGCAACCCTGGCCTCCGTCGAACACAGTCACACAGACCCTTTCGTCTGTGCTATCTGAGCTCAGATGGAGAGCCACAGTGCCAGTACCAAATACCGGTGGAGAGCTGAAGAAGCCATTGCTGGCAGCGTCCAAGCTCTTCAAGCTCTCAGAGAACTCATCATATTCCCGCTTCTCTGCTCTCGCCAAGCTAAGAAGCTCGGTATCAAAGTAAAGCTTCTTCCTTTTTCTCTATCCCTCTTCTCCCTTTACCATTTTGGTTTCAAGCTATGAACCCACACACACACACACACACACAACACACATCTATGCTCAAGTGCAAGAACTCCATGATTATGATTATATGAATTTATTTCTTGATAGACCTCTGTTACGTTTATTGCTAATTTGTTTTTTTGCCTTCAGTGGCCGCAGCCCGCAAGGATTACTTTTGTACGGTCCTCCAGGCACTGGAAGGTAACTTCTTCAAATGTTTCTTTCAATTAAATATGGGACAGAGGATGTATCCGAGCCATGTTTATTTGATTGTATTGGTTGTTAGATAGAAACAATAAAATAATCTTGTCTTTGAAGTAAAGAACAATTTTGAATCTGTGGTTTAATTATATCTTGCCTTCAAATGGTGAGGCGTCTTTTTATTTCCGATCTTGTACGCCATGTATAATCTGTTATGATGCTAATCAAGTTGTTTTTGAAGCTTTAATTAATTGTTTTTGCATATAAATATTTTTGTATGTCTTGTGCGGCAAGCTTATACCACAGAGTTCTAGCTCGAGTCATGAGACGCAGTGTCCTGTTGTTATGCTTTCTGTTCAGTGTGGCTTCATGGGCTACCCAGTGAAAGGTTACTTTAGTTGGAAAATGCTTGGTTTAGGCTTTAAATTCAATTCAAGTTTTTTGGTTGTTGTTCATGATATCTTTCTACATCAATGAGTAATTAAGATTGATAAGATAACTGGATAATTTTGCAATATATTGTTCTTTTATGATTTAAAGCGACCGGTTTGTTTTGCTAATTCAATTTCATATTTAATATTTTGGGTCTCATTCCTATTGCAGACAAGTCTAGTACGAGCAGCTGTTCAGGAATGTGGAGCACATTTGGGAATCAGCAGGTTCTTTCTTTCTTTCTGTTTTTTTAAATTATATTTATGTTTCGTGTTTGTCGTGTTCCAGAGCTCTAGTCTGAGTAAGCAGTCTGTCATTATTTTTCTGTTAATGCATTTTGCAGTCCTCATTCTGTCCATAAAACACATGCTGGGGAAAGTGAGAGAATTCTCCGTGAGGCCTTTGCAGAGGCATCATCTCATTCAACTTGGGACAAGCCATCAGTTATCTTTATAGATGAAATAGATGTACTCTGTCCTCGGCGACATTCCAAGTAAGGGACAACTGGTAACTGTCCAGCTTTATATTTATTTAATTTCTCTCAGCATTTACTTCATCTGTGTAAAAACGTGTTTTACTGCGTTGAAATGACTTGCAAATGCATTGTCACAATTTTATAATAGTATATAAAATGTTATATGTGGGGCCAAAAAAAAAAAAAGAGAAAATGCTATCAGATTAGTGGTGATAGCGTTAAAGGTTCTCTGACAAGTTAATGAAGCAACCATAACTAGGCTAATTTCCTTTCTGACATATTCTGAAGCAAAGATGGCCTTTGGCAGAATGATTTAAGATGCTGTTTAGCCAATACAGGTGACAGCTTTTTAGTTGGTTGTTTCGGCTTTGTCTGGTTGATGGTGCTTGTTAGTTGATAACTATAACTCAGTAGACTTTGTAATTACAAGTTATGGTTTTAAAAACTTGTGAATATGATCATGTTTAGTGACACCATGACTGTCGATGGTGGTCTTAATCGTGGGCAAAGTAATCAGTTTGCAAGTTTCTTTGCAGAAGAAAATGTCTCAACTCAATTTTTTTTCCTGCACTTGTTTAATTTTACTTTATTTACCTGTCAAACTATGATATATAGTGTAGCATTGATCATTTCTAGAAAAGTTTTAATTTCATGTGTTCAGACATTTGCTATACAATCTTTAATAAAGCAAAATACATGGCATGGACTAATTTTAGTGAATTCTGAAATAATATATTTATGCATGCCGCAAGCATACTAATTTCATTTTTTTACTCCATTACTACTACATATTCTCTAGATGCAGAAAGGAGCAAGATGTTCGAATTGCTTCCCAGCTCTTCACATTGATGGATTCAAATAAACCATCCTCATCTATGCCAAGAGTTGTTGTGGTTGCATCAACTAACAGGTTGTCTTTACTCTTCTAAAAAGTTATCATGTACATTTATACAAATTGAAATCGCAAGGGCTTAATGTGTCCTGGTCCTCACCATTTAAAATTGTTTATCTATATTTGGCCTTATCAACCTATATGCTATGCTTAATATCGGACTGAATGTGATAAATTATTATACCATGCATTTGATCCTCTATTTGGTTGTCAGAACAAGAATGTTTTGATTAACCAGCATTTTAAAGATTTTTAGCATGCCTTGATGGACCACTTAAGAGTCATGAGCCTTATACAAGCCTCTCACACTTTTGGTTCATTCTTCCTGTAAGTGATGTTAGAACCTGAAAATTTCCCTATTAGGTGGTGTCCTACTTCTAAGTTTGGTATTAGTAGTAGAATTCTGGTGTCTTTTACAACTGTTTTAGGCTGGTCACTGCAGCTTTATTTGTTATCTAGAAAATTTATTTCTGCATTTAATCCGTTTCTGCATACAGAGTGAATGCAATTGACCCTGCTCTTAGAAGGTATGGAAGTTTTGATGCTGAAATTGAAGTTACCGCCCCAAATGAAGAGGAGCGTTTTCAAATTCTTAAGGTTGTACATTTTGAAGTGTTGATGGAATTCTGTTATCAATTGCTTAATGACAAAAGTCATCCTTGTTTTCTACCATTTAGCTTTTTGATAGAATTATTTATTTGTTAAGTTCAATAGAGTCAGCTAATTTGACGCGTCTAACGACTGATTTTCAGCTTTACACAAAGAAGATTCCCTTGTATCCCAGTGTTGCAATGGATATGTTGGGGCTGATTTGGAAGCCCTTTGCCGTGAGGCTACTACATTAGCAGCTAAAAGGTTCAGAGATGCAAAGGGAAATGCTAGTCACTTAAGCGTAATGATGGAAGATTGGAACAATGCAAGATCTATTTTTGGTCCAAGCATAACAAGAGGTGTTACAGTGGAAATTCCTAAAGTGACTTGGGATGATATAGGGAGATTAAAAGAATTGAAGGTTTGTAAATTATGCATTTGTTATCTCTTGTCAACAGAAATTAATGGTGTCTGTACCCTTGAGCAGAAAAAGCTTCAGCAAGCTGTTGAATGGCCTATCAAGCATTCTGAAGTATTTTAAAAAATGGGCATTTCCCCAGTACGAGGGATTCTCTTGCATGGGCCTCCAGGATGTTCCAAAACAACCCTTGCCAAAGCTGCTTCACATGCCTCCCAAACTTCTTCCTTTTCCTTGAGGTTTTAACAATTTTCAATTTTTTATTAGGGTTTATATCTGCCTTATGTGAGTGTCCTTGCATGATTAAGAGTTGGAATTCATCTCATATGGAGCAAACCAATAGGTGCATCTGGGTAACATTTATTCACAGATAGAGTCTTTTAGGTCAGAGAATTGAAAACTATTCATTTGAAGTCCTTCAAAACATTATTGTTGTTTCTGTAGAGAACTGCTTGCTGTTGGAATCTCTTTCGTTTCAACTATTTGTTCTTTTTCATCTTTCCATAATGACAAGAGATACTTTTGATACTTTCTCGAAATCTGTGTTGGTCCTTGAAAGATGCTCCTGTCATCAATTTCATCCTTAAAAGTTTATATTTACTATTATCAATTTAATCCTTTTTTTATGCATTTTTATAGTCCAGACCTTAGCTCACTTAGGACTTAATTGGTCACTATAAACTTCTTGTTCATGACAAAAATGATGTATTTTTAAAAGATAAGAACTGAATCAATGACAATAAACTTGTAGATCAAAACTAAAATGATGTATCTTTAAAACCTTGGGCCCAAATTAATGGCAATAAACTTTCAAGGATCTAATTGATAGCTGCCGTATCTTTCAAGGATCCATATAGTAGTTAACCCTCCTTATATCAATGATCTCATATTTTAATTTGTTTTACATTCTGTTGAACTGTATGCTTATATTTCTACTTACAACATTTTTTGCAATTGAGTTCCCATGCAAAATTCATTTATAAGCGATGAAAATCCTTAAAATGATAGATGATGGATTAGTGGTGCAAAAATGTATTCGATGTATTTTGGTGAGGGGGAAGCATTGCTTCGGAGCACATTTCATAGAGCACGCCTTGCAGCACCCAGCATAATGTGCTTGTTTGGGAACACTTAACTTTCACCTAAAAGTACGTTCAACAGTGTTTTTCCGTAAAACGAGACAATATTTTTCACATATTTACCTCGGCTTGCGTAAAAGTACTTTTCTACCGTTTTCCCAAACAGACCTAATATTTTTTTTGATGAGGCCAATGTGGTAGCCGCCAAACGGTCAGTGAGTTGCTAATCTGTTTTAAGGATTTCTCTGCATATGCAATAAATGATGAACACGGTTGTGATGCATTATGGGGATTTTATAATTGCTTAATAATTCTTTTGACATAACTACCGAATAGTGAAATATTGTCATAGAGACTAAGCAAGTATTACCTGCTTGGCCCCACATTAAGCAACATGCTTAGTTAAATTATGATTGCATGTCATATCCGTGTAGAATCAGATGCTACGCATTACAAATAGGTGGATATGCATTTCACAATGTTCACAAAAAAAAAAAAAGTCCAGTAGATTTTTATTCTAAGAACGTTGTGTCATATTTATGGTGAAAATTCTGGAAAATAAATAATGTAGAAAGGGAAATCAGCCACAAAATAAAAAGCAAATTGAGGCACTAAAAGTTACGTTCCCTTCTGACTTCAGTGATGCTAATTTTTTATGGTTTGCACATTTGAGCGGATAATTTCTTTGTTCTATTTTCTGTGCATTAAAGTGCTGATCTGAAGTTTCTTCGTTTAACAGGGGTGATTCTTCAAGCAATAGCTGTACAGTTGGAGAGAGGCTTTTATCCACTCTTCTGACTGAGATGGATGGTTTAGAAGAAACTACAGTAAGTTTTCTGTATTTGTGTGTACTGTTTCTTAAGAAAACGTTTTATCCTTACCTTTCCCTTCAGTTGTCTCTTATAAATCCTTGCATTTGACTATAAGCTGTATTGAAAGGATACAGTACACATTACATAAAGTAATGATTTTCTTTCGATCAAGTTCCTATTCTAGAGAATGGAGATGGTCTTCTTTTTCTCCCTTACATATGTGATGGAGCTTAAGGTCACTTAGTATTATTAAGCCGATGATGAAGTTCAATTAGTACAAGTTCTTCTTCAATAAGGTAAGGAAGAGGAGGATAAGCAAAATATGACTAACTGATAAGTAGTGACCCAATGAAATATGGAAAACAAGCAAAGATGGTAATGACTCCCTGGCTTTCTAGAGGCCAAAGTCTCTCCTTCAGCTACAGTGTTCTTTCTTGTCCCTTCCTTCAGGCACGCAACCCTAGATAATTGAACCAACCTCCCCACTTCTTGGGCCTCATTGTGCTGGACATAGTCAGTAGGGCCCACCTCATACTGTTGCAGGACGTGGCTCCTGTTTAGGACCTCTTCTCTTAAACACCAGGCCTTCCTTCATGTTGGCTCATCATATGACTATATCGATAATCTCTTTCAGGGAATTCTTGTGTTGGGGCAGCTACAAATGCCCTTATGCAATAGATGCTGCACTAATGCGCCCTGGTCGTTTTGATCTGGTGAGAACTAATGCAGCCTATGTTCATCAGCAAAACTGAGATTTATGAAAATGTTGAGAAACAATCAAAGTGAGATTCCTAAAAAAATTAGGAGTCGATTGGTTTTATCTCCTAACATCTTTAGTTTTAATTAATACTTGTTTTTAAGTATTATGAACAAATGGAAAGGGGATTCAAATATTACTGCATTCGGTCATAAATATAAGAGCTAGTTAAGGAGTTTATTTTAGTTTTAAATATAAGACCTCAATCCCATTTATCTTCAAATCTATAATTTTCCCCAAGTTATCCTTATTCATTGCACATGGTAAGGGGATTTCATCAAATGATAGTTATAATGCACATAATTGAAGAGTATATTTCAAGGAAACCAACACATATTTTTTATAAATAATTAACTTAACTTATTTTCTCAATATCTACAAATTAATTATCCAGCTATTCTATTAAGGATTGGAGCAAGTATCTCACTCTTGTCAATATTTGTTAATGATGATAGGCAGTGGCGGAGCCACGTTGGTATGAGGCTGGGCAATTGCCCCCCTCAATTTTTCGGGGTATATGTAAATACTTGTTAGATTTTTATTTTGCAC
>JANTPZ010074092.1:1153-16428 GCA_025593235.1 Vachellia pachyceras | reverse complement strand
ACATAACTCTATTCCGGTAAATCTTTTTCTACTTTTATGGAGATGTTTTCTTCCTCATTTAATCTCCATAATTCCCTCTTGAATATATTAAAATCATCATCCTCAAATTGTCCCTTGATCCATCCAAAATTAACAGGATTATTTTATCCTGCCGAAAACTCCTGAAAACGAGCTATTTTAGAATAAATCATTTTTAGGGCCTTATAATTTTCTATATTTTTCATTGATATTCTGGCCCTTCATATTTCCCCAAAATACCTTCTAAATTGTCCCAAATTAATTTTTGTAATAAATTGTATTTTTTGGGATTTTCGGGCCTTTTTCCTCATTTTTTGGAAAATCGCCTTAATCGTACCTTGGGCAATAATTTTATAAAATACTGTAAATTCCACTGAATTTCTATAGACTCTGCTTTTTGGTCTTAGGGAACTCCTGATACCTTAAATAAATATTTCAACCTTAAATCTTTAAAATTCCATAATTCCTCATCCAGACCGAATTTCAACAATCGGTTGAATCTCTGGTAATAAGTGAGTTCTACTCTATCTTTTGGGCATTTGTGACTTTTTCTGATTTCCGGTCAACTGTTTGACTTTTTGACTTTGACTTGGTCAAATGACCAAAATGCCCTTACACTTTCTCTTAATGACCAAAATGGACTTTGACAGTCTTACTTTTCTTAAATTCCCATTTTACCCTTAACCTTTTGGCCCTTGATCTTTTGATTTCTGACTCTTAGGCAACTTCCCAGGAGGTCACCCATCCTTGAATTTCTCCTGGGACGAGCACGCTTAACTTTACTATTCCTTCTAACTTCCATCCACCGGGCCAAATCGATTCTGCGACTTCCGGCCCAACAGCAATCAACTTTTTCCGTACTTTCTATCCGTAGGTTTTAACTTGACTTTTGACTGCTGGTTTAGCCTCTTTTATCTAATGACCATATTGCCCTTGGTCTTTATATTTAATGACATTTATGTCCCTGGCTTACATCCTTGGTAATCTCAAAGCCTTAGGACTAAATTGACCAGGGTCTTTTTGGTCCACTGACATCTTTTCTTTTTGTACTTTTATTTCTGGGCCTTGTCTTATCTTCTAACTAACGATTCGGCCTCTTTGTTAGTTTACCGAAAAGGGTGGATATTACATACACATTCAAGTAGGTAAGGCCAGAATGAATTTTGGGAATATAAAGATTAAACTGCTTTGGAAGAAGAATTAGGTTACGATTCTGGGGATTTGACCTGATATTTCAGACCATATCCAATGCCAGACGATGCTCCTTGCATTGCTGCTTCCTTGGAGGTTGAATCCACTAGCTACTATACAAGCGAAACTTAGCTCAAGCCCAATGGGAAGTGCAGACTTTATGCTTTCTCTCTTTTTTAGTGGTCAAATTCTGCAGAGAAAACATACACAATTAATCAATTTTAAGCTTCACTGGAGATTCAGAATACTATCTGAACTTTGGATCGGTTAGGTTTTTTCACCTAAACCAACCAACTGCATTGATCTAGAAAATTACATTTAAACAATTCATTGCATTGAATCATTGAACATAGCCAAAACAATGCAATCGGGTTAGTATCCTTAATCCATCCAAATATATCAAAGTATCAAATCTTCATTACAGACTCCTCAGGATAGGCTCATGCATACAATTGAAAAATGTGGAACTTGTCCAGACAAATGTATATAGCTAATACAACAGTAGGGTCTCCAGGAGTATTATTCTCATCAGACATGTGGTTCAGAAATATCTAATGACAGAGCATGAACCAAATCAGGGTAAGTAAGGGAGAGACGGACATGCATTTCAGGTTCTACATTTAATTCTTGACTAATCTTACACCAGGACTTGCATAGAACTATATTGGTTTTGACAACAAAAGGAAACTAAAGCAAATAATATGCACTAGGCAATGGGAGATCATCCTTCTCTGGTCCAATAAGAAAACTTCCAAATTATGCATTTCAAATATGATAAAAGATTGCACATAGACGAACCTGGATGGAGGAGACGCACAGAAGACGAAAGAGCTGTTTTCACGATCTGCTTGAGGCGGAGGAAACAAGGAGAAAGGGAGTGAACCGAATGAACTCGTAGCCTCGATCTAGTTTTCGATCTGAGAGTGAGAAGAGGAAACTAAACACAGCGCCGTCAGAGAGGAGACTGATCACCAACGACTGTGATCTGAGATGAGGATATGTGAGGATCGGCGTCGCCGACCTCACCAGAGTGATCGTGAAAACTGGGAAGGTGAGTGGATATTTGGAACAAGGATGAAAATGTGCTTCATTGGGAAGACATCTCCCAAATAGTATATATAAGCAGAGACAAACCCATCTCAAAATATATAAAAATCATCTTGAAATTCATTAAAACCATCTCGAAATCTATAAAAACATATTAAAATCTATAAAGTACCTCAAAATCTGTAAACTCATTTCTTCCAACGGACTTCTAATGTAAATTAAAGAATTGCCCATCCAAATTAAATTCCACACTTGGAAAGAATTTTGGGATAATCGGACAAAAATTCGGTATTTGAAATTTTTTTACAAGAATGTGAACTGTATTATCAGTATTGTGTTTTTTTTTCAAAACAATCAATTTTATTATCACAAAAACAATCATTACAATCACTAATAGCCGAAGCCCAAAAAAATACTCTCATAAAATCCTATCAATACAACCTATTTCTCACCCTTACCAAACTAAACAAATTCATCCTAATTACAAACACTAATAGCCAAAGCCAAAACAACTAGCCTATTACCTACTCAATGCTACTTTTTATTAGAACTAAACTATTAAGTCCTATTACAGCACAACAAGCCCTCATTATCGCTTACTTGTGTTGGTCTTCTGCAGTTCCTTAGCCAATTCCAGTTCTGCTCCCATCTTCACCTTCCAAATCACTCCCCATCATCTGTGTCAGAAGGGTTGGTGGCTTATCAAGCCATCCTTGCAGTACCAATCCCCTCATTACCATTGTTACCAAAAGATCAGCAATTCTATTCCCTTCCCTTGCTACATTTGTCACTTCCCAATTTCTGTATGCCTCAGTTTCCAGCAACATCAAGCACTGCTGAATAATATCAACACTCATCCACTCACACCCCCTTATTTCTTTATTTTCCAGCATCTTATATAAACTCTGACAATCCGTTTCAACTGTTACTTTCCCTCCCCACCATAAATCTCCAGCTTTTAGTGCTTCTAATGCTGCTAAACTTTCTGTCATAAGAGCTAACTCAGCCTTCATTTTCTTTCCTATTCCCCCTACAAACTTCGCATTCCAATCTCTACCAATTATCCCTATTGCAGCCTCTTTTTTCTCCTGACAATATGAGGCATCCACATTCAGCTTGATCTCACCCCACATCGGTTTTTGCCATCTGTCTCTCCTTTCCTCCTTCCCTGCGCTTCTCTTCTCCTTTCCTGTTGCATTTTTGAAGTCACTCACCATTCTCATAGCATTGGTGACGCATCTCTATCCACCCACTTCTGTTTCTTCAAATACATATTTGCATCTCCCCTTCCAGAGACCCCAGCATATCCCAGCAAATAATGCTAAATTTTCCTCATCTGTCCCTTCCTTTTGTTCCATCCTTTCTTCTAGCCACCTATCTGCTTTTTGAACATTATTCTCATTAAACTTTAGTGCTAGGGGGACCCAAACCAAAACTCTTTAGCCCATGGACACAGGAAAATTAGATGCTCCACCGTTTCAACTTGTGATTTGCACAATGTACATATAGGAGACGTTGCACACTTTCTTTTGTACAGTTTTTCTTTGGTTGCCAACACATCACTGCACATTCTCCACATGAAATGCTTTACTTTGGAGGCATCTGGATTTTCATATGCATCTCCATAGCCTCTTTAAGGGTTTATAAGATACACATGGCCCACTTCCCTCCCCCTTATCTCTTCTCTTCACTTCCATCTTATACCCCATTTTTACTGAATAGTTTCTATCTCTGCTGCCCGTCCATATCTTTTTATCAGGGCTTTTACTACTTGGAATTCTTATGCATTTGATAGCCTCAATTTCTTCTGCTGATAGCATGCCCTCCATTTTTTCCATATCCCATGTGCCTTCTCTAATTAGCTCTTTAACCTTCATTCCTTTTTCTTCCTCAGCCAAATCTCTTTCCTTTAATTTGTAGCCTTCAATATTTGGGATCCATGCATGAGAGAACACACCTACTGCTCCCCCATCCCCAATTTTCCAACACAAACCATCTTTAATGGGTTCTCTTCCCTCTAGTATACCTGACAAGCCCCAAGAAGCACGCCCTCCTTTTTTTGCCTGCATAAAATCTGATTTTGGGAAGTAAATACCTTTTAGGATTTTGCACCACAAGTCTTCCAGGTTTCTACTAATCCTCCATGTCGTCTTTGCTAGTAATGCCTTACTGAAGGCTTCCAAATCTTTGAATCTCAAACCCCCTTCCTCCTTGACTTTGATGAGTGCCTTCCAATGGATCCTTCCTTCCTGTTCCCTCTGCCCCCACCAGAATTTTGAGACCATGTTCTCCAATTCTCCACACACTTTCTTTGGGAACTTGAAATAGGACATTGGAAATATTGGAATTGCATTTGTAGCTGACTTTATCATTACTTCCCTTCCTGCAAAGGTCAGTAGCTTCTGTTTCCATCCTTGTAACTTTATGCTCATCTTGTTTTTTACAAAACCCAAGGCCACGGATTTAGAACTTCCACATAGTAATGGAAGTCCTAGATAGCTTCCTGGGTCTCCATTGCCTTTGATTCCTAATGCTTCATATACCTCTTGTTTCTCCACATCATTAGCATTGTGGGAGAAGAACACATTTGACATCTCAACATTTATGGTTTGTCCTAATGCTGCGCAGTATTCTTCCAAGATAGCTTTTAGTATTTGACAGTTCTGTTTCTTTCCATTTATGAAAAAGAATGCATCATCAACAAAGAAGCAATGAGAGAGCACTGGACACTTACTTGCTAATTTGATCCCTCTTAATTTCTTCTCCTCTATCTGACATTTAATTATTCTTGACAGCACATCCATTACCAATATGAAGAGATAGGGAGACAATGGGTCTCCCTGTCTAATGCCTCTCTCCATATTTACTTTGCCTATTTTCCTTCCAGCTACCACCAGGTTCAAGTTTGCAGATTGAATGCATTCCATGGTCCAGCCTATCCACTTTTCTCCAAAGCCCATCCTTCTCATGGTTTCTTCAATAAAATCCCATTCCATCCTATCATATGCTTTGTTCATGTCAATTTTTACTGCTATTTCTACCTTCTTTGCTTTCTTTTTCCTCTTCAAGTAATGAAAGGCTTCCTGCGCAATTACTATATTATCCTGCATCAACCTCCCTACCACAAAAGCCCTTTGATTTTCTGTTATAATTCTCGCTATCAACGCCTTCATTCTGTTAGTCATCACCTTAGTAATGATCTTATATGCAAAATTGCATAGCCCTATTAGGTGAAATTGATTCACCTTTTCTGCCTGCTCTATTTTTGGTATCAAGACAATGTTTGTGCTGTTTAAAGGGTCCAATTTTGTATTCTGTTGAAAGAATTATTTAACCACCTCAACAATTTCCCCCTTCACTTCCTACAATGCTTTATGGTAGAATCCACCTGAGTATCCATCGGGTCCAGGCGCCTTATCCCCATTTAGCTGAAAAGCCGCTTTCTTAATTTCATCAACGGTTACCTCCTTTTCCAGCCTCCTATTCTCCTCTTCTGTAATTGTTTTTTCTACATACTTTAGTGCTTTCTCCATATCCCTTCCTCCATTTGTTTTGAATAATTCATTGTAAAATTTCCCAAATGCCTCATTTATCTCCTCCTCTTCTATCCACCCACCATCTTCTTTTTCAACCTTGTGATCTTGTTTCTGTTTCTTCTTTGAACAGCAGTGGAATGGAAAAACATGGTGTTTCTATCTCCTTCTGCCAGCCAACTTATGCGTGATCTTTGTTTCCAATACTTTCTTCTCTATCCCATATCTCTTCTATTTCTCTCAGTATCTGTTAATTTCCTTCTTCTTCTCTTCATCCATCTCCCCTTCTCTGCATATTGCTAGCCTCACAGTGAGCTGTTCAATTTTCTTTCCTGCATTAGGAAATGTCTCCTTACCCCATTTGGATAGTACCCTTCTGCAATTGTGCAGCCTTCTTTCTACTTCTTCAATTCTTGTCTCTCCTGTTCTTCTTGCCACTTCCCACCCTTTCCTTACAATTTTTAGAAAATCTTCGTGCTCTGACCAAAACCTTTCATATCTGAACTCCCTGGGCACTCTTTCATATTTGTGCTCACACTCTATCATCAGCATGTGATGGTCAGAACCAACTAGCTCCACATGAGTTACAAGGGCGTTTTGGAAAGCCAATAAGAATTCAACTTTTGCCATAGCCCGATCAATTCTTTCCTTCACATGTTCTCTACCCCGTTCTATTGTTACTCCAAGTGTATTTTGCCGCCTAATAGCCTAGATCCAACTCAGCCATCATACTTTAGAAGTTCAGCACTCTCCTTATATCCACTGGTAGAACCCCTAGCTTCTCTTCACTTGTAATAACGTCATTAAAATCCCCTACATAGATCCATGGACCTTCTATTCCAGCAGCAATCTCCCTCATTTTGTCCCAAACCCCTAATTTTTCTTCTGCAGTAGGTGACCCATACACAAAGGTTATATATTGAGGTACCTTGTATCTCCAGGATGTCATGCTAACATGAATTATATTTTTTAAGCTATGCCAAATGTTGATTCCTACTTTATCCCCCCACCATAGGCCTAAGCCTCCACTTCTCCCTATCGGTTCCACATAATATTCTTCCTGCATCCCATATTTCCTCCTGATTGTTGTTATTCTTTCTCCTTTCATTTTTGTTTCCATAAGGAAGACAATTGAGGGTTTCTATTTCCTGCATTCCTCCCTTAATTTGTTAATTGTCAAGGCCCTTCCCAAGCCTTGATAATTCCAACTTATGACATTCATGTCTCCTTGGTGGCTGTTATAAGCCAGCCACCTTCACCTTCAGCTTTTGATGTTACTTTGTTGCCTTCTAATGTCTCAACAATCCCATTTGTCTCTACTTCAATCCCTCTGCCTCCCTCCATCCCCCTTGTCGCTTCTTGTTCCTTCTCAGCATCTTCTTAATCACCCTTATGTTATTCCTTCCTTGTCTTTTAACCATTGCTTGTCCTTCTAGCCCTGCCTCCAGCTCCCTTTCTGTCATCCATATTTTTCTCCTCTTGCCTAGTAGGTATTCTTCTCTCCCTTCAGCCTATCTTTTCAAATTAATCCTCCTAAACTCCTCTGTTATTATTGATAGCAATTGTGAGCTTCAATACACTACTAGTGTTCAGGTAAAAAAATACACTACTAATGCCTTTGACAAGTCCTCCTTATGTTCTGAGGACTATATCTTCTCATTCTCAGGTATCTCCTGAGTTGTTTTGCAGTGCTTGGCCACTTCCTCCACTCTCCAATTCTCATGCATTTCTACACTTTCCTGATCTTCCTGTTCCACTCTTTTCTCCACTTCCTTTTTTCTCCCTTTCTCTTCTAATATCTTTCTTCCTTGCTTCCATTTTTCTTCGTGCATCCTGCCTTCTGGAATTCGTTTCTCCTTACTACTCATGCTCGTGCTATAGATGTTCGTGGCTCTTTTTTAATCTCCCTTTTCTTTTCATTTTCTTCCTCCTACCCTTCTCTCATACACCTCATCGCTCCCTCAATCCATCTTGAAGTCGTTGTCCTCATCCAACTCCCATACTCGCCCATTTCTTCTTCCTCACTATCATTCTAATCTTTGTAGTTCTTCTAATCGTGTCCAATTCTTCTGCAGTTGAAACAAAAGTTTTGGAGACACTCGTATTTCACATTGATTTTTATTGGCTCCTTTCTTGGTCTCTCCGTCCATATCCTTGAGATCAAAGGTTTCCGCACATCAGCAATTATTCTTGCACGTAAGTAATTTCTTACTAGTAGACCATTTCTTCTTGGATTTTCTACCATGACTACCTTACCAGCCATTGAGCCTAATGTCACAGCATTTTCCTCATCCATTGCCTCCAGCGGTAGATCATGGAATTGGATCCAAAATGGTGCCAAATTGAATTCGACTTCCTTGTATACTATGTATTCCTGCCAGATCTGAATGTTTAGTAGGCAGCCTTGGATAGACCATGGCCTGCCTTGCAAAATTCTTTGAGTATCTTCCTTGTTTCTGAACTCAAATATAAAGGCATTTGTCTCCACCTCCGTTATTTCCATTTCCTCATTCTTTAACAGGTTCCATCCCTTCCTGATCATTTGGATCACAGTTGCTTTGTTTATCATTTTACTCATCATCAATTTACCTACCAGTGCTCCACCATGTTTCGCGCATTGTGTATTTTGTTTCCAGGTCAGATTTGCTAGTAATCCGTTCTTCCTGTCGCTTTCTTACTTCTTCTTCTATTCCATTATGTCCAGCGTTTCTCTCAACCAGTCTCTTCCTCCTACCACTCCTCAATCTCATACAGTTATACCGTTGCAATGCGCACCAATGCAACCCTCTCTTTATCCCTGCCACAGTAGGCGACAGTTCTCGCTCTCCTATTTCGTCACCAAATGCACCAAATTGCTCTTTCTGGAAGAATCCGGCTATAACTGCCGTTACTAACTCTCACGTGGAGAGAGAAGGGCTCCCACAACAGAGAGAGAGAGAGAAAGTAATAGTATTGTGTTTAAAATAATGGAAAATACTGGTAATTTCTATGTTTAAAGAGATATTAGATCTTTTTTACTAATAAAAATTGTAGATATTGTTTTACTGATTTTCTCAAAAATTTTTGAACCAATGAAAATTGGATAAAATGGGTCATTTACTTCAATGGTAGATAAAATATTGATATCCCTTGCAAACTTTTTTTATTACCCCTCCAATAATTAAGTGTTAGTAGAAAGATTTATTTTGATCCTAAATATAAAACTTCACTTCATTTTATTGTTTATATCTATAATTTCTTTTTCAAGGGAGTAATTTTTTAATCCTAATAAATTGGGTATGTAGCTTCTCCGTCTAAAACCAAATAAAGCATTTTATTATTATTATTTAGCTTTTTTTACTTAACTTTAATTTATTTGAACAATAGAATTGGAATTTAAGTTATCCATTTTCCAGCACATTTCATTTAAGTTTACTTCCTGATTGGCCCTGAAATTCTAAGCGATAAATTATACATTACCTGTTATTATGTTACTATTTTTTATTTTTGATTGAATCCCTTTACTATCCATTTTTGGTGAATAAGTTGGAAACCATTTTTGGTGTTGTAATTTGCTTTTCTCAGCAAAAATGAAGAGTATCATTTTTTTTGGTTAAGGTACCAAAATCCCCAATTGAAAATAATCTTGTTTGAAGTACTGTCGGATACTGAATATAGACATCTCTACCAGTAAAGATTCAAACCTTTATTCGCTACATTATAAAGATTAACTTCTTCCACTAGCCCCAACACCATGTTTGGTTAATATCACCATTTTTGAAGGCATGCATGCTAAGCTCTGAGTCACCACTTAAGAGGAAGAGGAACACAAAATTGAAGAAGAGGGATTTATACAGCAAATCCTCCTCATCCTTCAGGTCCTTTAAGAAGTGTAGACAAGAAGAGTGGCTACACCTTTTGGATACATAAGCGAGATGATTGTTACCAGGGATTTGAACTTTGATTCACCATTTTTAATGAGTTTTAATTATTTATATTCATGATTTTCATAGAAATTTTTGGATCTAATAGAAAGAGTTAGTTCCCTACAATATAGTGAACAAATGTTTGAATCCCTAAAAAAATTATATAAATTTAGTATTTAACAGTGTCTCAAACTATATTACTACTTGTAAAAGAATACTTGGGCTTAGAAAGAAAAAAGATGTGGGCCATAATGGGTCTAGTAACAACTTATTTGACAACTTCAAATAAGGAATCCTCTTTCTTATAGCTGGAAGTCTTTATTTGAGTGGATTTATGTTTGGTGTATCCTTTATTTCCTTGGCTTTAGCTCATTGCAAGCATATTTGTTACATAAAGAACTTGTTTGGTTTTATTCTTTTTCCCCAATCAAAATATTTGGGATACATGGTACTGTCTCCTGTCTTTAATAAAATTATATAATAGCTAGTTGACTTTTTTTTAGAGATATTAAAAAAGCTAATTAATTTACATATTTACTATTTTTCTCCAAACTTAATTTGTCTGGCTTTATAAATTGATATATAATCTAATGATACATATAAATATTTCAAAATATATGTATAATTAAATAATTTTTTAATTATTCCAAAAAAAAAAATCAAATGCCTCTTATATTAAAAACTGAGAGTAATTACTTTGTCTAGCTTGATGATGATTGGGTAAGTGTAAAATAAGCAAAGGTGTGGTTTTTAACTTCCATTATCAACTTGGTCACTTTGTATAAATAAGATCATAACATCATTATTAGGTGGTGCTCACTTGTTGACTTGGTTATTCAGAAGAAAGCAACTTTTATGTGTCTTCATTATCATTTAAATTATCAAAATTGAACTAATTTAAACACTCATTATTTAAATAAATAGATAGCAATGAAATATTAACCTCAAAGTACAAGAACCATGTAACCCAAACCCATTCTAGTTTCACGTGATTATCATTAATTCAATATATTTTTTTTCGGTTGAGGTGCATCCAATTCAATGCCCTAAGTCCATAACGTATTATTTTTAAGTGCATTTTACACCATAAATATTTTATGGTATATTTAGTATACTGAAGTATTTTTTAGACGCATTCAGGACATAAAGTAATGTTTTTAGTGCGTCTAGTATCCTGAAGTACTTTTTTAAATTCATCTAAAACTTTGAATTTTTTTTATGCATCCAACACTAAGGTATAAAAAATATTTTTGGATAATTGACACAAATGAAAAAATACTTCATAATGCTAAAGGCATTGCAAGGATTTTAAGGTATTGAATCCACCTTAATCATATTTTTTTTGTTAAACACAAATATCATCCTATTAAAAATAATTATGTCTAAGATACTGTTGGTCACTAAATATATGCACATCTGCAAATAAGAATTCAAATTTTGGTCATCACATTGTGAGAGACGAACCCATTGCACTAAATCCAACTTTTGTGGTACCAAAGGGGTGTACATAGTCCTGATTAGATTGAGTCAATCATCAACATGAAGTTTGGTCTAAAGAAAACTTAAAATTGACAGTCGTCCGGTTTAGTCCACTTCCAACCCGAGGTTGGATTGGACCAGTATAAGACCTCAATTTTATTTATTTATTTTTACCTTTATATAAGGTTAAATTTTAATATCATAAAGACGATTAAGACAATAAAAACATATATAATGATATAAAACTCATCTCAAAACATCAAAACTTAATAATGAATTCATAAGAATTTTCAACAACAAAAAATATTAAATTCGTAAAATATTTTAAAAAAAATTACCTAAACCGGACTAGACTAATCCATTTTATCATAAAAGCGTATTTGGATTAAGATCGAACAAGACGGACCACCTCATGGTTGATCGGATTGAACTGGATCACCGGATTTTTGAACACTTTTGGTACCACAAGTCAAATATTGAAAAGGGACAAAATGAAAACATAAAGCTTAAGAAAGGTGGTGCTCATTGATCAAGCCTTCCTATGTGAAGAATTCTCATCACTTCAAGGAATATATTGGATCCGGTGGAACCACAAGATGGAAGTAGGCAGGGATTTTACGCAAAAGCTGAGTTGAAGATTTTTATTCCGATACATTTGTTGAGATATATGGATAGACAGATGCAAGAAAGTTTTTGGAGAAGATAGTAATGATGAGCATGATAGTGCCCTTTTCCACTATCTTTTGTGTTTGTCGGGATCAATCTCTCCAATTACGTTGTAAATTTTATGCAGGACAGCGAGTTAAACTACAAGAGGACATCAATGGAAGGAAAGAGGCCGTTCAGCTAGCAATTGATGGATCTGTGCTTAACTCAGGGCGAAGTGGTTGCGGTGGAGTCATCCGAAAAGGGAATGGTCAATAGATAGGTGGTTTTAGCTGTAAACTTACCATGGTTCCTTCCACTATTGTAGAAGTTATTGCGGTAATTCATGGGCTATATTTATGCTGGAATCATGGTTATAATGATATCATAATTAGCACAGATAGCATTGAAACTATTAATCTAGCATCTCGGGGGTGTAACATTAATAATCATTTCAAGGATATAATTGATGAGACTCCTCTGTTAATTTCTCGAAATTGGAATATTGTAACACAGAACGTTTCGAGGGAGAAAAGCATTATAACGGATAGATTAACTAAAATGACACATACTTTGGTAGGTAATTTTTGTTATTATCACCATCCTCTTGAACTGCATGAAGGGGTTTTGGATGAAGATGCTTAGAGATCTCAAATTCTTTTGTAATGTTTTAAAGCCTTTCGTTAATGACATCCAATGTTATATTAAAAAAAAAAGTGGAAATGAGTTGTAAGCATATGGGAATGGTAAAAAGGGGGGGAGAAAAAAGTGGGAGGGGGGTAAGCGCATGCGGGATCCAATGCAAGCAAAGCTTGAAACGGCTAAAATGCGCCTCCCCTCCCTTGTGGGTCCCTCCCCTGTTGACTCCTCCCCTCTCTCGAGGCCTCACGCGCCGCTCTCTGTCCACCATTCCTCAGACATTTGCCAATATCCCTTTTGGCCTTTTCCCACTGCCTTGAGTATCCAATCATTGTTCCATTTTCTCCCCCCTTCAGAATTTTCCCACTGCAATATCACTATCAAGCAAATAAATAAATAGGTAAAACACAGTCTAATTAGAATAAATAGTTTAAAAATCAAGAATGGAAGGATTTGATTTCTTTAAATATAATTAAATCATTTAAAAAAATAAATGTTCAAAATTATTATAGGGGAACTACGATTAATAAGTATATACATTAGTTTGGGAAAACTTAGAATAATGGAATATATATATATATATGGTCAACCAAGAATGTAAGGCATTATTTTTAAAGAAAGATAAATTCTAATGATTCCTTAAAATATAAATATTTAAAATTATATAAATATTTTACTTTTTAAATGATTATATAAATAGATATTCTTATTCAAAAATATAGACATTCTTTTTAAATATTTAAAATTATATAAATTTTTATACTTTTTAAATGATTATATAAATAGATATTCTTATTCAAAAATATAGACATTCTTTTTATTTTAAAAATATAAATTTATTTTCAATTTAATTTAATTTACCAAAAAAAATTTATTCAAATAAAATAAAAATTAATAATTTTTCCGACAATAAAATTTGAATAGTACTTCTTCTTATCTAAAACATAAATCAATTTCAATCATTCACTGAAACTAATTAAAAGTGGTTAACACATAAATCTGTTTAATTATAAGAATTCCAACTTCATTTCTATTCAAATTAAATCTGGTTAATTATAAGAATTCCAATTTCATTCATTTTATCGAAACTAATTAAAAGTGTTAACACATTAAATCTGGTTCATTATAAGAATTCTAACTTCACTTCTATTCAAATTAGTCTCAAAGGATTGCAATGAGAATAATCAGAGATATATAATTGGTAAAACTAAATTATATATATCACAGTGATTAGCAAGAAGAACCATATTTATTGAGAAACTATTTTTCATGAGCATTCAGAAATCATGTTCACGAAAAGTGAGATAAAAACATCTATAATATATTTACCTTGTAGATCATAAATCAGATTAAAAAAGTAGCTTCTACTATTAATTCAAACGAGTAAATTATCCTTGGAAATTACATAGGAAGCCGGTTGTTGTATATATATATATATATATGATTGACCTATCAGGCATGGAGTGGATGTTAATGGTGAAAATTAAGGGGTGTTTAAATTAGTAATATAAATTACTTTTTTAACATTATTTACAATTTTTAACTAGAAAATAAGAAATAACAAATCTCTTTATAATTTATATTATGAACTAAAAATTTTTATGGAAGATATCATTGCTAGGATTTGAGCGAATCAAACTATGGAAAATATCATTGCTATTAATATGAGTTTCAATGAAAACTTGAGATTTGAGCCAATTCGTTTAGGAAAAAAAAATCTGAATTTGGTAGGATTTGAGATTTTTCATGTCTCGTTAAACTCAACACTTTCCGAAAAAGTAAGAAAAATAACTGAAAATTATTGATTATTTAAGTATGAAATGTCTTTTTTGTTTTCCTCCTTTTCGGCTTAATAAAAAAGTATTGGCACTGGCACGTGACTGGGACTTCGTTTGATGCAGTCCCTCCTAATCGAGCCCCAAAAGAAAAACGCCGGAGATATCCGTTTGAGAATACGGTGGGATAAATAATTTATTTGTATAAAAACTTATGGAGAAATAAGATTGAAAATAAGTTAGATTGTAAAAGTTATTTATGTTTAGAAAAGTGGTGGAAGAAGTAACTTCTTTGTAAAAGCTCAACATTTTAGCTTGTTGGCAGAAGTAACTTATCTCATAAACTTTTTCAAATAGACAAAAAATGTGAACAGTAACTTATAAAAACTTTTGGCACTGTGTAACGCACTTATGGGTTTTAAAACCGTTTCCAAACATTCCCATATAGTCTTTGGTTGATGACGTTTTTATGAGGTAATGCTGAGGTCTAATACAAGGGCAATCACTCAAATCGGACGGTTAATATTATTTTCTTATTTCTCAAATTTCAATCTTTATAAGTTATTTATTATGGTGATTTGAATATGAAAACTTGAACTATAAAACTCAAGCTAGCTCAAATTTAAATCATTCAGAGCTCAATATTATTGTTATAAATATATATATATTAGGCAAAAAGTGTATTTTTAGCCTATATTTTCAGTCATATACTTTAAATTATCTATCTTAAATGATGATTTTTATATTTATTACTATTTTATAAATTAATAGCAGTATTTTTGTTATTTGATAAAATCAATTGTGCAGAATTAAAAAATAAAAAATATATTTAATAAAATTAATAAGTGACTAAAGCAAAACTTTATGCCAAAAAGAATAAACACCAAATGTGTAATTTTGACTTTGTAATTCCACTTAGATTCACTTTAATAAACAGAGACATAGGCAGCACACGTATAAATCTATACAAGATCTGCTTTTGTAAAGAAATCAAATGCGAAGTCATACACTCATACTCACAAAGTCAAGAGTGGGTCCCACGT
>JANTPZ010074083.1:1024-11137 GCA_025593235.1 Vachellia pachyceras | reverse complement strand
TTAGACAATTGGAGCGAGTCTCAAAGTCACAATAGAAAAAAGGTCTCGACTTAATAACCCACTAA
Organism: Vachellia pachyceras; assembly: GCA_025593235.1. Lineage (NCBI taxonomy): Eukaryota > Viridiplantae > Streptophyta > Magnoliopsida > Fabales > Fabaceae > Vachellia > Vachellia pachyceras. The sequence goes on along the minus strand of JANTPZ010074083.1, from coordinate 11,072 downwards.
CCACAATATGATTTTAAAATTCGGATCGATCTTTGTTTTATATCCTACGTACACTTTCACAAGATCCTCCCCATTAAAATATTGAAATAAATTGCCCCACACTTTGATTTGATACCCTTCTTTCAAATTTTATATGTTTTATTAAGAAATTTGAGAACCCATGATGCTGCCGACCACTCTATTCGAATCTATGATATTATAGGTTAGAGAGAGAGTGAAAATAAAGATATAACATTGGGAAATTTACTGTTTGGTCCCACGTAAGGGATTTATTTATCAAGTGACAACACCATGCGCTGTATTGACAACATGGAACCATTTTTTAAATATTTTAAAATTTGAGACCATTTAGTAAATATCTTCACTATATGGAACCAAACAGTAAATTTCCCTATAACATTTAAGAACAATCTCTAAAGTTAAAGGTTGTTTATTTCTTTATGCTGTCCATCATCCAAGTGTCTTGTCTTCCTTGCTTTTGCAGTGAAACAAGGAGACGGAGGGAAGATGTGTAAGACTGAGTGTGGATGAACACATGTCGGTGTATCCGTGCATATGCATGTCTGGGAGATGCTACGTACTCCGGAATCCATTAAAAGATTCACATAATATTAAAGTAGTACAGGATGTTGGCAGGAAGTTAAGATTCAAGTTGCTCTTATAACAATACATTATATATCGCGCGCAGTTGATGGGATTCGAATCTGGTAAAGACTCATAAACAATTGAAGAAGAAGATGATGATGATCTGTGCATTGAACTGGGAAATAATTAGGCGCAAAATAAGAAGAGATCTTATGCTCGGTTGTCCATGGATTGAATTGCAGAGCTCCATGTCCACAAGCTAAGGCATGGCTACCTCCCTTTCGATCACTTTTACTATCAGAATTCAGAACGCCAGCGTAAATATATAATCCCTCAAAACAAGGATGCAATTTTTGAAAGAACCATCATAGGTGTTTTTGTACTTTTGCCCCAAATTCACGGAGCGAATTACATGCTGTTACTTCTGTAACCAACCTATTTGTTCCCCATCCGGTGCAGTCGCACTCCCTAACTTTTAGAAAATTAGGTATATATTAGTATTATATGATTTATTTTGAACCCACTCATTTGTTAATTTTGAACTAATTGAATTTTTACTCAAATTCTTTTCAAAAGATATTAAAAATAAATCTTACTTATCTTCTCAAAAAATAGTTTACACACCCTGAGTTAGGATCTTGAGTTCGTCACTGTCTATACCCTCTCACCTCAACAATAAGAAGACACGTAGAGTACCAAGTTTAAGCCATTTTGTGAAAACGCTTACAAACCGTGTTCATGCAAACTAAAACAAAACATATCTTACATAATGAACTTATAAACCATAAATTACATTGAAGAAATAACGTTCCTTGGCCTAAGCTATGGAAGGGCCAAAGGAACGAATGATGTGAATAATAAGGAGCAAAGTCACGAAACAAAGTTGTGGGTGGGGGTGTTCATTATTTATGAATTGAAGCCGAAACATCACATGATGTGCTCTGCAAATTGCATTAATCAGAATATTCTGGGAGCAAGGACCCACGCTGCGGGGTCGCCCATATGTGAACTGTACATACTCTTCCACAGTAAGGTGGTCCTGGCCAGCAACTGTGAACGAGATCCTATATGCTCGCCCATATTTTCTGTTTGGTGGCGGATCGCCAACACACACCCCACTCTTCTCTCCGACGATGCTTCTTTGTAGGGGACCTCACCATTCTTTATGCATATCGAGTATTATTCATCACTCTACGCGCATCTTTTAATTCTCGGAACCTTGATCCGAATATTCGCCATTATTCTCCACTGGGTTCGCTCACGCCATGGATATATTCTAATATGATCTAGAAACCCCCTCACAGATCAATCGACGAGGGAAAAAAATCCCACAGGACCATCCCCAGAAATAAAAAAAGAATTTGTTATTTCTTCGTTCTCTTGCTGCAACTGAAGGATATTGCGTCAAAATATACGGAGAACCTCGTATATTGTGGCACTTCCTTTGCCGGTCCCCTTTACTCTGCCGAAGAGATTTCATCTCCCTTGATTAATGCGAACTGAAAAGGTTCAGGGGTTACTGTTGAAGACGATACTTTTTTTCAAAAAAAAAACTCGTCATACATCTTTTTCTGGCCAAAATACCTTGTAATGTACTGGGGCGAATGGTTAGGCATATATTATTGATAAAACTATATTTCCCAAAGGAAAGGGCAAAACACCCCATGAATGCCGAGCACAGCACAATAATTCAATCCACAACCTATACTCCGGGGATCGGAAACGACAAAAGTTGAACATCAATATTCAAGACTAGGCTCCAGCTTGCTTGGCCCGACTGCAAATCACATACATCCGCCTCTTTATAGGTACGCGTGACTGTCACATTCCGGTCATAAGCCAACATCTCGTGCTTTCAAATTATTCAGAGGAGGCCTCATTCTAGTTATCGGCCCTGGTAAACTATAATTTGTTGCGCATGCCTCAACACAAGTGAAATCTGGGCATGCTTGATAAATTATTTGAACAGTAATAAGTTACAATTTAATTACTTCACACTTATACCTCGTTTGATATGGTGGAAATGGAATTGGAATTGAATTCCATTATGTTGACATGTTTGGTATGATGGAATTACAATTACATGTGAAATTACAATTTTACGTGGAATTCAATTCCACCTAAATACTCAATTTCAATTCCATACCCAAACCTATGGAATTCATTTGGGTTTCATGGAGTCCAATTTTTTTGGACCAAAATATCCTCCCTTATACAAAATAGTCTTTTTTGTTACATTTCAAAAAAAGAAATCATTATTCATAAAAAAAAGATATGAATTTCATCTTCATTTGCATAACATACCAAACGTAATTTTAAAGCTCATATCCATATCTATTTTCATCAAAATCAATTCTACGTACCAAACGAGGCATTAGATAGTTAGAATTTATGCCAATATAATTTTTTATAGCGTTTACAATATGTCACTTCGTTAGGGCAGGAAACCCAAAACAAAACTGATGCATAGTGTAACAGGTATGCGGCGAATTGAGCAACTTAACACTTCCTAACGAATTATGCCACAATGCGGCAGTAAACTGCAAGAAGCTAGCATATATTCAATTATTCATTCAGATATCAAAACATGGAATGTAAATATATATATATATATATTGTGACCTTTAGCTGTCAGTTGAGGGAAAGGAGCACGCATCAGTGAAATGAAAACTGATACGCAGAAAATATTTGCCGCATTGCATAAAGATAAAATTTTGGCCAAGGAATTTGTGGAAGAATGCGCCTAGATGCACAAGGGCTTTCCAGGGGAACTTTGTTAGAAGTTTTGACATACAACAGTCGAATCACACCTTATCAAAATCAGAAAGTGCAGTTAAAATAAGCACTTTCTATGCTAGTGACATCTCTTGCTATCACTAACATTTTGGCACTATAGAGTTTGGTTATTTTCGGTGTTACCATTACTATCCAGGTACTGCTTCACAACACTTCGATTTGTCTCGAATATCAACGGCACGCCCCTAATCTGCAAAATCAATCATTTATATATACAACTCAGACTTGTAAAAATTTCTGCAGCAACTAAATGAAGATTGTACGTTTGCCATTCATATTAGTCATCCAAGTGACAGTTGATAGCTTCTGACAAGCCCACTCCACATCCAAGAGGGGCCCCCGGGGGGGGGGCTAAACAGTGGGCTAGAAGTGGTAAAATGATAAAACAAGGCTCAATGCGCAGACAAGTAGAGAACGCCTTTCTATAGCTTAGAAGTGTGAATGGCCTGTTTACATATTTGGTTCACAGGGCATGGCGTTAACAGACATTTTATCAGCAAGGGATTTGAAAGAGCCAACTAGCAAACTACAGATAGCAAGAAGTTATATGCATACAACACATTTCTAATCCATATTGGGGCCACTCATACCAATCAGTGATATTTGGATACAAAAAGCTTCAGGAGCATACCTCGATTAGACAACTGGAACTAAGTTGTTGAGACTGGCCAAAATGCACTTCTTTGTTATTTACCAAGATTGAACTCTTGCCGAGGTTTTTAAGGTAGAAAGATCCAAACTTATCCATCTTTATAACTGCCTACAAGGTTAGCAAGGTAGAACATGATTAGAAATTCTGAAGCCTTTTTTTCCCTTTTATGCAGCAAAGACTAGCAATTTCCCAGGCTTTTTTTTGGGAGGGGGGGGGTTGCGGGGGCCTTGCATTCAAGGAGCATACACAGATCCCTTCTGCACTATGCAAACCAGATTTATAAGAATGCAATGGATTATAAGCCCCTCCAACTTTGATCTCTAGCTGCCCGGCAAATTAGTGCTGTAGTTTCAACTTTGGCAATTAACCCATATTAAATGTAGCAATGGCTGAATGGCTAAGACCAAGTATAAATTCGAGCAAATAACAATCGAAGCATTTCCTAAAGCATGTGGAAGTGACAACTGCATCATAACTAATTTACTAGTACAGTCTAGTCAAAGTCATTCAGTGAGATGAAAGTAATACATGTCTTACCAGAACATATGAAAGTGCAGCAAAATACTTGCTGTCACATGAAGATACAATTCAAAGCCAGTAAATATACTAACCTGTCGTCGAGATATTTTGTTTGCATTCACTCCTTTGCCTAAGTCAATGTCAACAGGGGCATCTTCCGTAGCCCGACCAAGTATAACCTACAAAAAAAAATATTTAGCCAACATCATCAGAGATGTCCAATAGTTGGATCTATTTTGCAGGATCAATTTCACTGGATGATAATATCATGTCAGTATACTTCCAATTTTTTTCAAAACAAGAAACCCCACCACACAAAAATCAATTGTACAAGTTACTCCAGTGTTAGTGGTTAGCAACAGCATATGTCAATATGGGGTACTTTTTGAAGCACGTTTGTTTTTGCAATTGTAGAACAAACCTACCGTGTTATGGCCATGTAGAATCTTTGATTTTCATCACAATGCACTTCATAATTTAAATCACATGACTACCTAAAGTCAGAAACACAATCTAAATAAAATATCTAATTAACAAAAACAAATCAAAAGCTTGCTACTCATTGAGAAGTCAGCAAGAAATTGAGTATCACTTCAGGTTGTAAGTAGGTCATGCAAAGACTTCCAGTGTTCAAATACCTCAGGTTTCTTTACATAATGCTTCGAATGGCGATCATATAGAATAGCAAGTGCTCCATGTGAAGTAATTGTTCTTTGCATATAGGAATCAACACTCTGTTCCAGCCTTATGATAGCTCTCTTAGCATCTTCATGTTGATATTTCAATACTAAATTGTCGACAGAATATATTGTTAAAGTTATGATATACATAGGTCATAAAAGAAACAATGAAGAGATTATGCAAACTCACTTTAAACAAAAACTATCAGAAATGTGGAATAAAAAGCATGGCAATGGGAGATTGAAGATGTACTCCAGCTGTATAATAGTTTAGTATTTTATTATATCGATTGTGTTTTAGTAATTGTATTTTATTTAATATAGGATTTGGTTATTTTATTGATATTGTACTCAATAATCCCAGGGTTAATTTGATGTGATGCTATCGCTTATTTGTTCATTGAATCATTATTGAGACTTCTTGCTGTCTGATAGAACCACTTTTGTTACAAAGACCTATAAGAAGAAACTTAGGAGGATGCAAGAAAAGGGAAAGCAACTTCTGGTGATCAGAGCATTGACCTTGAGACCCCTAACGTTAAGGAGAAACAAACGGAGAATTAGAGTTGCTATAGGGTTGCCATAGGCCTCGTCTATGAGAGGGTTGTATGGGGGCCTTTTGGCTTGTACTGGTTGGAGTCTCCTAGCAGAAGCAGCTCATATTTTTGTATTTTGAGTGCGGTGAGGAGACACTGGCCTCTTGAATGCCAGTGGCTTATGTTATGTTCAGTGTTTTGAGCACCAGTTTCTGTTCTTAGAGATATCTGTGTGTAACAGGGGATAGGGTTTTGACCAGGATCAATGGAGTCCCTTTGTAACAATGATTTGATATTTGCAGCATTGAATATCAAAACCTAAGGATTTCCCTCGTTTAGTTCTTCTGCTGTCCTTGTATTATTTTTCTGTTTCTTATCAGGAGGGTTATAAAACTGTCAATGAATTAAAGAAGCATCTTTAATAGCCTTATGCTGATCCAGTCAAACACATAGAATCTACAAAATCTTTTGTTGCCTATTCCATGAATTGCAGATATTTAGTAGCTGAAGAATACAATCATGCAAAATAATAATAATTAAAATAAAGGATGGCTAGTCCAAAAGAACGTTCATAAAAGCCCATTAAATGTTCACTTCACACTACAAAATGCGCAATTAAGAGTGTAAATTGAGTCCCCTCCAAGCCATGAGATAGCGTCTTGAGAGTATAGAATGTTATTTGGTAGATCATTAGTCGTATTAGGTTCCATTCTTAAGAAAAACAGGAAACCAAACAACAAAGATCAAGCAACAATAATCATAAGGCTATGTCTGAGAGCTACCTTCCTCACTATAATGCAAATCCTGGTCATCAGGATCCAAGTCCATATCAAGTATCTGTGGAAGGTAAAAAATAAGTTGGAAGTAACAAATACACAAAAGGTAAAACTGATAGTCAATTAAAATGATGCCATTACATGCCTTACCATTGCTTCTATGTCAGAATAATAAGGAACATCGTCACTCTCTATATATTGCTCCTCATGATCTAATGTTGGGGGATTTGCCACCAGCTCAGACTCAGCAACTGAGGGTCCCATTTCAGCATGTAGCAAATGTTGATCTTGTACACGCATAGCTAAATCTTGTTCCATCTTCATGCCAGAGTCATTAGAATGAGGATAATTTCTAAAGCCATCTGAAAAATGAGATGCTTTCTCATTTAAAGGATTTGCTAAATGATTGTCTAAATGCATTGCCAAGCCAACATCAGCAGCCTCTTCCTTTGAATTTGCATGTACTGGAGCCTTGATGCTTGTACTTGCAAAATGAAATTCACCTGAGCCACTAGAATCCATCACTGCACTCCTGGACACTGGGAGGGAGGTGTGACTATTGGACAACTCACATTTCACCTTAGAACCAGCACTAGGACCAGGCAAGATAGGAGATCCCACTATGTGAGAAGAGATATGAGATTCTCCATAGGTTTTCAGAGTTCTACATCCTTCAGTTCTGTGGTTGTGTCCAACATCCTCAACCAATGTTGAAACTGGTTTATTGGCGTCTCTTGAAAACAGTTTGAATGAAGAGGGAAGAGTAAAAGGGGGCGAATCAAAAGGTAGGAAAACATCCTCATTGGATGGAATTTCTGGGTCCTCAGTGTTGAGTGCACAGCAAATGGCTCCATTAGTTAATTCAAAAAATCGAGGGTCTTTAGCTAAGGCAAAAGATGGGGTTTCGATATCTGATTTGGGAGTTGCTTTTAAATCACTGGAACTCAACACCATCTTGTTATCTACCTCCACATGACATGAAATGGATGGATTTTTATTACGTGAATGTGAAGCCATGGACATCTCTGTTTCAGTTATGGTAGAAATCTGATCTGGGCTGACCTCATCTGGCGAATTTAATAGAAGTGAACTTAGACCATCATAATAAGACTTATCAAACCCATCTTTTCCATCAGCGTCCATCAAATAGAGCTCTTCCTCATTAGAGAAGTTCAAAAGAGAATTGGACAGTTCTGCCAAATAAGTCTCCTCAGAAGCAACTGAATTTTTAAGGGCATTGCAAGGCACATTAGGCTCTTCGATACCCTCGGCTGCTCTCCACATTGGCAATTCAGGAACTGAAGATAACTGTGAGGTACTAAATGATGTTCCACACTCTAAATCAGGAGAATTAAAGACATGATTTCCATCAAACTCAGAACACAAATTTCCAGGGTCACTGTTAATCTGATCAAATGTTGATAAAGGCAGTGATGCCAAACTATCATCTCCCATTAGGCTATTCACAGGCAATTCTTTTGGACCACTAAATTCCTCAACACCTCCATCAAAAGACATACTGTCCCCAAGGACTTGAGGTTCATCTTTAAGTATATTTTTTTGCTCAATAGGGAAGTTCTCCTCAACTGGATTGTCAACATCACTGTAGAAGGTATGGGCAGTAACTCCGCTAGTTGCAAGATTACCATCCATCACATTTTTTGGAAAAGCACAGTGTACATAATCATAATTTGATCCTTGGAATCCATAATGATTTGGGGCAGCACCATCAGGCGAGCAATTTTCAGACAAAGGCTCAACTCCAATCATGGCACCATTGTCATGTTCCAGACTCATAGGAAAACTTAAGTTCATGGAATTAATTTCATTCAATATTCTTTTACGCATAGTGTAGTAGGAATGACGGACACTTTCAGCTTTTCTCTTAAGAGGAGCACATTTTCTTTCTTTTGAATACCCAAACTTACTGAGCTTTGATGGGAGAGACAGAGCAGAAAGCTGAACATTATTCATGCATGCAGATGCTTCTTCAGAAATAATAGGATCATAGAGTAGAGAATACCAACGATCTTGTATTTCTCTGACGGTAAATCTTCGAGAAAACTGCACTGCACCTTTTGCAAGGGACTCTAAGGAAGCACCGGCCTGCAAACGGGAAACTATAGATTAACCCAAACGTGAATCAGGAACAGATGTCCCTAACTATGGTCATTTTCTGAATTTGGCAACACTAGGAAAATTACCCACCTCCCACTCCCAAATTGAAGAAAATAACAAAACCATAAGTAGGAGAATGAAGAAATCTCTCCTATATCAATAGCAGTTAACTACAAAATACTTCGGGATATTCACCAACGTGCCTTCAACAAAGTGCTAGACAATATTATATGAAAAGAAGAAAGCAAGACATAGATTCTTCGATTCAGATATAGTGCCTAGCAAATAAACACTTAAAGATACAGGTTTGCACAGGCCATTCTTTAGACATCAATCTTCATAATATTACACAATTCATGCTCATTTGCCATTGTAATTCGGGAAGTGGCAAGCTGGCAGAAGAATAGAAAGGGAGGTCGGTCAAGATTTTCCACGACCACTTGCCTCAGTGGTGAACAATAATTCCCCTTCTTGAGGTTATAAATGGAAGGAGCAATAAATAATCGATTGTCCTGGTATGAGATCTCAAGGAGACACACTAAAAACAATACCATAGACATTATGTTCCCGAAGCCCCAATGAGTAAAACATCTATTATGTGTTTCTACGTTTTAAAATAAGTATGCCTATCAAATTGAAAGGTATTTTCCATCCGTGCCCCACATGATTGAAATTGCTGCAAGGTCCTCGAACTATTAGAAGCAAAGGAAACGAGAAAGAACGACGCAAGTAGGGAATTACTGCAAAATGCATAAAAGAGGGTTTATTTCGAAGCCAACCGGGGGGTGGAAACTGGAGAATAAGTAGCAGTGGTAGAGTGGCTCTACCTCAACGGCATTTTTCAGCAAAAGATCGTCTTCGGGTGTCCAGGAGGCGACTGTGGCTAGAGCTACCATGCTTGAAATTTAAACGCAACCAAACCGCCTTCGTCTTTGGGTGTCACTTTGTGGAGAAAGAGCGCGCTAGTTTTTCATGAAGTGATGCTTGGAACTGGGGAGTGGGGAGGGTTGAAGGAAGGGTTTTAGGAGGGGAAGAGAAATTGAAATAAAATATAAAATTGAAGGATTCGGGTGACCAATATGTCAGTGACCAATTGCTGCTTCGCTAAAATTTGCCCAGTGTTACAAGTCCCACGTCGGAGAGGTTCGAAAGGGTGCTGGACTATATAAGCGGGTGCGCTGCACACCCTCATAAGACGTCTTTTGGGGGAGAGGGTAATGGCCCCGTGACAAGTGGTATCAGAGCCAGCCCTGAGCCTTCGGGATGAAGCCGCACGCCGCACGCCCGCTGCACGCCCCTGTCGGCGGGGAGAGAGTAATGGGGAGAGGGTAACGGTGCGGGTGGACCCTCCGGACGCCGGCGAGGTTGCCGGTGGGCTCCCGCGGT
>JANTPZ010073913.1:1192-14814 GCA_025593235.1 Vachellia pachyceras | reverse complement strand
ACAGACTCCACAAATTGACCCACTACATATAAATGATTAAAATTAAATAATTAAAATAAAGTACTAATCTGGTAGTCTATAAGTCATGCTATCATCACAAACACTGAGACGACGATTCGCTCGTTTGCATACTTCTCTTATTGGGATGCGATCATCATCGGATCCGGAGAGACACACAGATAATTTTCTTTAAAATAAAATAAAGACAGTATACTTTGGAGACAAACACGCACCCTCACTTGTCGGGATTATTTAGAAAATATATTCGAAAAGTAAGTCTAGCTAAATCTTCCTTAATAATTAATTAATTGTAACTTGCTTCTACATAAAGATTAAAATATGCTTTATATGTGCATGTAACAGCAGGCAGATAGCTTTTTCATTGATCTGAAGATTAAGATTGATGAAAACCAAAATTGAATATGGGTTGTATTGGACAGTAACGGATGGATGATAAAGCCCAATGAGGATGGCGACGGGTGAGAAGGTTGGTGAGTACAGTATAATATACAGATATGTTTGGATCAGATACATGTACGTATAGCCTTAATTTGGTCAGAAGCAAAATTAATTCACTAGTTACATACATGAGCTATAAATTAAACGTCTTTTGATATGCATATCAACTTTAGTTCTATATATATGGCTATATGCTGCAGACAGCTCAGGCTAACTTTTCTGTTCGTTGAACGAGATATGTATATTCGAATGAATACAAAAGGTTCAGAACAGTCCACTTAAGGCACACAAACGAAAGCAAGAGTGCAACAATACATTACACTAAAAAACGGCCCTAAAATTTAACACCATGTCCAAGCACAACTAACAATGCAAAAACCAGAATTAATTTTTTTAATGCATCAAAATTTAGCATTATGTGGTCCATTATGTCATAGCCAACTCATAACAAACCCAACATCCAAGCATAACGTCATCACATTTCAGTGTAATAATAGCCCCAAAGTTTAAGTGCCAAGTACATCATGTGTGTTTGCTGCACCATCACACCTCGATTTCCTGCATAAAAGATTCCCTCACTGCTGCTGTTATTACTATTATAGTACTGCACTCAGTTCAGCCATTAATTAAATAAAATTAATATTTAAATCTGTCTCAGAGAAGAACAAATTCAACCATATAACCATTTTAAAATTCTTGACTCCAATTTAATTCAGCAATGATGGCTTCCACTCTAATCCATAGAGTGAAACTGGGAGGCTAAGAAATAGTGAAATTGATCAAATGAAGAACAAACCTATCGAAATGTATAAAGAACACTACTTCCGATTCTTATTATAAGAGTTAATTGAAAATTAGATTTAATTCTAAATATAATATACCCTAGTCATTTTATTTTCAATATTTAACCACTTTTTTCTAAACTACTTCTACCAATACTCCTCGACTATAATTAGATACAACAATGATTCAAATATATAAGGTTTTTTTTCATAATATTAAGTGAATTAATTAACTAATTTTCTTAATCTTTTCAAAAAAAAAAAGTCAATTGGAAAAATAAGCATCGGAGGTGGTATAATTTTTATAAAATTAATTGTGGTTTTTGGTTTGTTGATGAAATATTTGGCAGTATATAATAGGGATAATTGAAACCTGGGTTTAAAGGGAAAGAAATTAAAGAGAGGTGATGAGGTGGTGGAGGAAAGTGATGGTATTGTAAGGTTGCATGGGTTATATAGGATGTACATTATTTAAGTTGGGGTGTTGGCAGAAATTAAGATAAGGATCACAGTATATATGATACACTGTCTATCACCTACAAGTCAGGATGATATATATATATATATAAGTAGATAGTTAGGTCAGTTATATATATATATATATTGTGCGTGTGTGTCTATACATGTGTGTGTGTTTGGGCGGGGGGTGTCTGGACGACTGTACCCGCTAAAAGAAGGGTAGGAACGGGGCGGGGGCAAATGATCCAAATTAATACTATCCAGAATATGCTAAACACTCAATTGCTGAATGAAAGGATGCAATTTCTTCTTTTGACCAGCAATGGAATTAAGAAAAATGAATAAAAAGTGTATGTGTGTGTGTGTGTAGATGATTTATGTTATTTGCTTCCCATGTTTTCTTTTTCTCCCACGTGGTTTTCTTCTGCACATTTTTCGCACAAAACGATAAGTAACAAAATTTACAGGACAACATGATGAATTGAATGTGAGGATAAAAGAAGTCATGAGACAAAACCCACATAATAATCCATGCATCAGATTATACAAGTTGTCTGTTCTGCATTTTCCACATGTCCCTTTAGAGAAAATTAAATCTTCCAATATTTTTAGTCAATCTCGGAACCGTAAAAATAATATATGCAAGTATGCAAAATTTGTTATTATGGCTACCTGTAGCATTTATGGCAACTAATTTTTCCTTACTCTTCAACTAATTAATGAGGACTAGCTCTGGATGGCACGCAAGGAGCTACAACAAGTTTATATAGATCAAGCAAGGACTAGCCGGAATGTATATGACACTAAATATACTTATCATTTTTAACATGATCTTTTACTAGGCGCTATATACTTGTTAAGTATGAGAGCACTTTCTGGAACTTGTGGAAGTCTAGGCGCAAAGTACCCTTCTGTTACTATACATCTGACCTGACTTGATTCCATATTCCTATGCATTGTACAGTTTTGACCGTGGCCTTGTCATTCGAAAAAGAAATTATATACTTAGGAGAACAGGTGATCATGGAGGTTCAATAGTGATTTAACGTTGGAAGAAAATAAATTTACTGCGGTTCAATACATGAGTTTCAAAAGGAGAGAGAACTGAAATTGCAAGTCAAAAATGCTTTTGAGGTGCAATAATATTAATTATCACAGAAAGGGCTTGCAAGATCGGCTCAGTGCCTGTGCCTGTGCCTGTACCTGATCTTTTCTCACTCTCTTGATTTGTTTTACAACACATATACTTAGCATTCCTCATATTTATAGTCGTCTAACTCTCAACTTGAAATTTTATCAGCGTGCTCCTTCTCTTGAACCATTCACCTTTGTTCTTCTTATTTGAGGAAATACAGCAACTACAGTATTAGTGGCACAAGAGATTTCAAATTGCAATCGAGTTAATTAGCTTCATTATATGATGCACACAAAGTGAAGTTATCTAAAAGGACATATTACAGTAGCTTAATTATGTACACCATACATTTCAAATGACCTTGGATCGATTTGAAATGACTTTTCAAGTTTCAAATGTTTAACACAAAATCTTAAGTAATTGGAACGTCATACAAAAATGTATTAACTTCTCTTTTTTTCCTGCTATAGCTTGGTTATATATTAACATCTCCATCGCATAATTTTCTCTGGATTCAATCATGAAACTTAAAACCCAATGCATTGATTACGTATAGTCGTAATGAATTGAGAAGAACACACACACACACACAGTGAATCGGTGCGTACAGAGATTTGGAAGGCTTTGGATTGAAGTAATTAGAGGATATACGAACTTCTGATGATTAACACCGAAAATAGCAGGAATTTATAGTTTCCCGAATTAATAAATGTTCCATTCAGCTAACTTGAAAAAGTCATTTCAAATCATTTGAAATTAGTTACATGCACATCATTAAGTTGGAACATCACACAAAATCTTAAGCAATGATGCAGATTTACGTGCTCTTGGAATGTCCAATGTCATTATAGTAAGTAATTATGGGGGGTAAAGAGAGATGTAGAAGTTTTGCACATACCAAAGAAAATGCTGATGGCCGGCGATGAATTAACGATGGCACTGATTTATTTCCGTGCCAAAACCTTTGTCAAGCAAACAGTTCTTGCCGCTAACTCAATTTCGATGCCTACTCGACCTTAATACTGACATCATCTCCATCTCCCTCGCTCCCTCCCTCTATATATATTTGCTTAGATATGTTCAAATGGTGCAACATTGATTTGATTTATTTAACACAACAAGATAAAAATATTCAAGTTTCTTTACCAAATTCTTACGATCCATCCTCGTTCATCTCACAATTAATTCGTAAAACTCGCAAGTAAATTATAGCTGGCCTAGGATAACCAGCTTTGGTCTCTGGAGATGGAGAGAAAAATTGAAGCTCAAGGTCGAACAGACAACGAGATAAAGTTAATGGGTAAGAGATTGTTCAGTTGACAAAGGGAAGCATAGAAATCACTCACCCACGACGGCATCGATGCGCGTATCAGTATCAAGTTGAATCAGTTTCCTTCAAGATGAGACGACGAAGCCCTCACTACTGCATATTGTATAGATATACACATTCTAGCCTAATGGGATAATAATCTTTATTATAATATGAAAAGAATGAGCAGCAGAAGAAAAGAGGGGATCGGATCTGGAGAGGAGGGGCGGAGGTGTCCGAAAAAGATGATACGTAGTATAGGTGCTTTGTGGAAGAAGAACAAAACGTCACATCTTTATATAGGTAGATGTTGACGTATATCTTCCAAGTTGGGAGACAGTGACCATGAAACAAGGTTGACTTTCAGGTATGTGTAAGAGCAGTGTGTAATGATGGGTGGGACAGATATGAAGGCATAGGAGAAAGGGTAGATAGGGCGTGCGTGTGTGTGTTTGTGAAGACGTTGAAAAGTAAACGGAGAAGAAAAATGGAACTGTTGGTTTTTCATCGACTGGTCTTACCCCTACCGACAACACTGATATTAATTGTTCGTCGTCCCTCAGTTTTCCGCGCGCTCTTGCATCATCCATACGTATTACGTGGAAACCAAATTTACTACCTTTGCCATTTATATGTACAGCGTTAAAGCGTTAAGTGGTCAACCAATGGATGTCCCCGCTGCTCAGCCTCTTTAAATACCGTGTTTTTTTAGAATCCGTTGAAAGAATGATTTTATGGATTTCAAGATAAGCATGTAAAAAAAGTTTTATCTCGATTTACGTGTAATGTGATTAAGAATGTGTTACCAAACAAACACATTATACCCCCAACCTGAACTTCACACTGCTTTCTATATTCAATTTGGTGGAATACATTATATTACACTTCCAACGCGGTAAAGGCAGATGATTTTTTTCGTGTTTATCATTTTTTAACGATGACCCAACAGGTTTTCCCCGATCATTTCACTTCAAATAGATTAGAATGTGAAACACCCCCCCCAACAAAATGTGTAAATAAAACATCACGTTTTGTTTATGGTGTTGCGCACATGCGGGAGTGAGGCGTTGAGAAAAGACAAGCTCTAACGCCCACTGTGGGGTTCGAACCCACGACCACAAGACAGGCTTCACAATTCCTCCTCCAATATTTTTTTTTAAGTGAGAGAAAACTCTCCCGGTGTCCCGGATCCTTTCGGACCCAGACTAATTCGGGGTTGTCCCGTGAGGGACTTCCCAAGGTTCGAGCCCAAAACCTGGCAGGTACGCGGCGTCTTGCCTTCCCCTTGTCAACCAGTCTGATCAACCCTCCTGGGCGGCCTCCTCCAATATTTTTCAATATCAATATACACAACCCACTTTTTATGACAAAAAATTGAGTCTGTAGCCTTTGAACAAGAGACGCTGACCTTTTATTATTCGTTCATAATTGTATCTTTTGATACATGAGTTAGTTGAGTTTTATAGAAAAAAATAAAAAAGATAAACACTCTATTTAAAAAATATTTATTTATGCATATAATTACATTATGTATTAATTTATTAGTTAGAAAATCATAATTTGGAGAAAAATGATTAATATAAATTTTTAAATTGTGTATTTAATTTTCCTAATTCCTTTAATGAAAATCAACTAACTTTTATATGAAAGATCGAAGATAATGTAATGAATTGAAAGCCTTGGCCGAGCAGTGTGCTGTCCGTTTGGTAAAGCGGTGGAGAAGTACTTATGGGCTTATTCGCACAAGTCGAGGCAAATATGTGGAGGAGATTGTCTTGTTTTACTGAAAAACACTGTTGAACGTACTTATGGGTATAAGCACCTTGTTGCCAAACAAGCACAAATTTTGCAAAATAAGGGGAAGCCATATTATTTGTCGGTGAGCTTTTGAATATATACTATTGATGAAATACCTTAGCCTCAATAATCAATAGCTTTTAAGTGTGTCAGAAAAAGGAGATACAATTCGTTTCGGAAAAAACGAGTCTCTCAAGTTCTAAAACTAATTAATTAAGCTTAAAATGAATTAACTAACGAGTGCCTGTCTACTGAATTGTTTAAGTAAATTTATTTGGAGAAATATTTCTCCTCATCTTGTTGTGAAATCAGTGTTAATAGAAGGTGTTTTATTCTCAATGAAAGTTCACACAAGATTTGAAGCATGGAGGTGATGAAGATGCTACAGTAGTTAATCTTGATGAATGATTGGAATATGTGGCGTCAAGATTTTTGCACTTGCCGACAGAAGTCTCTTTGATAATGAATGGGTACAATAAGATAGGCCTATATGCATGGCACGTACAGTTTTTTTTCCTTACATTAACCTATTGATGTTTTTTTGGACAAAATTTGCTTTTCGGATCTAACTAAGGGGGTTAGAAACTAAACTTCAGTGAACGGTGGGCTGTCCAATCTATTTTGCATGATGTGATACTTCAACTTGAAGCAATGTCGTCGTCCAAAGTTCTTTTTCTTTGCTGCTGGTCAAGGAAACAAAATTACGATGCAGCAGCAGCAATACATGGCTGTAGAATCAGAGGTACGCCCTCTTCAATGGTTTGATCAGCAACTACCACCTCTCCTCGAATCTAACAACTATCAGATATTGAGAAAATGAAGGTATTTAGAGAAGGAATTATATTACGAGCTGCTCCTGTTTGTTTGTTCTTTGTCTCTTAATATTTTGACTAAGCAGTAGTTTGCGTTTTCAACGGTCCGGTTCGTTTTTTGTTGTGACAAGAGAGAGCTGAAAGAAACCAAGTACAAGCTGGCTATAGCCTATAGCTGTAGAACTAAATTGAAAATAGTAAATAAAGCAAGAAACGAAAAGAGAACAGGGAAGTTATTACAAGATTAACGTGATAAAAGGTTTAAAAATAAAACACATTATGAAGAGGTTACACACCTAATCCCTCAAGAGGGAGTTGTTGGACTTGGACGCGAATCATTTATATAAGTTGGTGGATAGGAAAGACGGGTAAGTAACACATGCTTGCACGTACGCACCCTGTCTTCTGACTACTCACTCATTCATGGCCTTCACGTACAATTAGTGCACAGATCCCAAAATGAATGAATTGAAAAAGGAATCATGGGAAGTAGAACCCAACAACGTACACTTGACTTGGACTGGTAGCGCAAATACTGAAATTGTTGTTGGATCACACAATCAAATAACACTTGCTATCTTACTTTATGCTCTAATTATTAGACTGGTTGTTCTCACTCACTTCATTTTCATGCTCTACTGAAGCTTCTCACTTGTGAACACTCTTACCTACTTACATAAACTATATATGTGATCATTATTATGTTGAATTCATATATGTAATCGAACGAAAATCATTATATTGCGAATATATCGAAAGCCAATAAAAACGAATGTTTAGTGTTGTTGCAATAAAAATCAAGTATATGCAGGAGGGCTTTCTTTCCGTATTGGCAATATTCAACTATTATCTTTGCCCTAACTTCAGCATCAGGAGTTACTGAATTTGACGCTATCAAGCGAGTCGCCTACTTATTCATGCGCACCATGCACATGTGTTCGAAGAGGAGGAGCACAAGGCGACGCCGCTCACCATCTCTCTACTTGCTATACAAGTCAAAAAGACTGCAAAATGACAAAGAAGCTTCCTCTTTGGCCGCCGGATTCTGAAACTCAAACGCAACCTTTCTCCCCATAACATCAAAACCCGCCACCAAATAAAGGACTTGGATAATGAGTTAATCAACCTTATCTCGCAGCCACATGACCACAAAAATGTATGCTTTGATTTCTCCGTCGTCTTGTATGCACAAAATATGACCCTATAAATTACGTACGCTTCTGCCCAACTCATTATTCTGAGTATTAAGCATGGAGATGCGGTGGTTGCTATGTTTGGTGGATGCGGTTGGTTGCGGCTGCATGGGAGGTTGATGAGGATGCGGTGGCCTCGGATTTTAATACGGGAGGACTGAGCAGAGGCAACTTTTCCGACGGCTTTGTGTTCGGAACGGCCGCGTCTGCTTATCAAGTGGAGGGCATGGCCCAAGACGCAGGCCGTGGCCCCAGCATATGGGATGCTTTCATAAAAAACAATCCTGGTTCATAATATGTCATCTTCATCGCTATCACCAACATTGATTAATCTAATATTACTACTTTTGTGATCACTTGACATGGAGTTTTCTTTCTTTTAAAAAATTGAAATGTATAATCGTTTGGAAACAGGGGTTATTGCAAACAATGGCAGTGCAGACGTTTCTGTGGATCAGTATCATCGATACAAAGTACGTGGTTTTTCCTTGAAAAAATGAACAGGGTCCATAAAGAATTGATTTTTTTATAAATACGTATTACATAAGAGAGTTAGTGAGGTTTTCTGGTCTCGGGTGTTCGTTGTGTTATATGAATGACTAATTAGAGTAAAAAACATGTTTCATTATTTAACAGGAAGATGTGGACGTCATGGCAAATCTATACTTTGATGCATACCGCTTCTCAATTTCATGGTCCAGAATTTTCCCAAGTAATTTTCACGCATCACTAATATTTTAGCACTAATGAATTAGACCCTAAATTATGACATATCTTTTATAACAATTGAGTACAATGCCGAGGCAGATGGAAGTGGCCAAGTAAATTGGGAAGGTGTTGCCTACTACGATCGGCTGATTAATTACTTGCTAGAGCGAGGTCAATCTTGAATTCTTGATCAACGAGTTTATAGACTAAATTAGGAGTATTTCTCTTCTTTTTTGTGTTCCTTTTTTATAGTCTGAATCGTTTGCAGGGGTTACTCCATATGCAAATCTGTATCATTATGACCTCCCTTTAGCTCGAGTTGAAATACCAAGGATTATTGAGCCGCAATGTTGTGTGAGTACTTGAAAGATACATGCTTTAATTTATAGCTTATTATTAATCATCAACAACCCTCGAATTATTTGACAGTCTTAATTTACTGAAACTAAGTCAGATTACAGGAAAGACTATGCAGAATTCTGTTTCAAGACTTTTGGAGACAGAGTGAAGAACTGGATGACATTTAATGAACCAAGAGTCGTGGCTGCTCTTGGCTATGATAATGGCTTCTTTGCTCCTGGAAGATGTTCGAAAGCATTTGGAAATTGTTCGGCCGGCAATTCAGCCACTGAACCTTACATTGTTGCACACAATTTGATACTGATGCATGCAGCTGCAGTTGAAAGATATCGAGACAATTACCAAGTAATGTCAATGTTCAGTTCAACAAGCCAATTTAAAACTTGTTGAATGAAAGTTCTGATGCAATGATGATTAATGTGGTCGTTTTAGGAAAAGCAAAAAGGAAGGATTGGGATCCTCTTGGATTTTGTTTGGTATGAACCTCTTACAAGATCAAAGGATGACAATTGTGCAGCTCAAAGAGCCAGAGACTTTCATGTTGGATGGTAAAAAGCCTGAACCTATGTACTATAAAACCAACAGGAGTTTACAATTGTATGCCAATGGACACTTCAAGTAATAGTGTATAAATTGATTGACACAGGTTCATCCATCCCATTGTATATGGGGAGTATCCAAGATCTATGCAAGAAATTGTTGGGGAGAGGCTGCCCAAGTTCAGTGAGGAAGAAGTCAAGATTGTGAAGGGTTCAATAGATTTTGTTGGCATCAATCAGTATACTACTTACTACATGTATGATCCTCATCAACCAAAACCACAAGTCCTGGGCTACCAACGAGACTGGAATGTTGGATTTGCATGTAAGATAATCCTTCCATTAGTACATAGTAGTATATGTCATTTTAATTGTCTACAAGCCTAGTAATTCTCACAACTGACCTTTTTTTTTGGGTAAAGAACTGACCTTTAAATTCTCATGGACAATGCAGATGAAAAGAATGGAAAGCCTATTGGTCCACGAGTAAGTATGATAATATGGTGACCGACATGCATAAAACACGGTTTAACCTTGTTTTGCTGAAAATGTTGCAGGCATAGTCAGATTGGCTGTACCAAGTACCGTGGGGCATGTACAAGGCAGTAACCTACATCAAAGAGCGTTATGGAAACCCAACAGTGATACTATCTGAAAATGGTCATTTTTTATATTTTTGTTGGTTGGTTCTGAATTGTTCTGTCTCTGAATGAAGGAAGAAGGGAGAATGAAAAATTGAAAATAATTGAGATGCTTTGCAGGCATGGATGATCCAGGGAACTTGACACTTGCTGAAGGTTTTCAGGATACTGCAAGGATCAATTACTACAGAGAGTATCTGAATCAACTAAAGAAGGCTATTGATGATGGAGCCAATGTGGTGGGGTACTTTGCTTGGTCATTGCTGGATAACTTTGAGTGGAGATTGGGATACACATCGAGGTTTGGTATTGTCTATGTTGATTTCAATATCCTTAGTAGATACCCCAAGATGTCTGCATATTGGTTCAAGCAGCTACTTACCAGAAACAAGCATTGAACAGAGCTGACCTCACCACCTCAATATTTCAAGACAATAATACTTACAACAATGTCTTGCCTAATAGTAGTCACCTCTCAAATTTTAATTTGGCCAGTTAATGAATCAAGTATTTGAATAAAACCATCTTATTGCGAAATTAGACAAGTTATCTGTTGGCGATATTTGTGGAAATGGTTCTCAGAAGAGTACAAAAGGAAGAGATGAAGAAGATGAAAAGGAAAGTTGTACACAATTATCTCCAAGGCATGGGCAACACTTTTCTTTAGGCTTAATTCACCTCCACCTGTAACATCCTAGCGCCCTCCCTCGTAGATATTGTCCCTGTTTGCAGCCGTAACCAAGAGCAGGGTTTTGTTCCTCTGGGTGCAGCCGTAGCCACCCAGAAAACGCGTCCATGAGGGGAAGGTATCAACACCCTTATAAGGCATGTTTCGTTCTCCTTCCCAATCGATTTGGGACTTTACAATCCACCCTCATAGGGGCCCAACGTCCTCGCTGGCACACCGACCGGAAGCCTGGCTCTGATACCACTTGAAGTTTCATCTCTGAAAATAATTTTGGACATTTCATAAAAAAATCAAGCTCTGGAACTAGGTACCTCTTTTTATAAAAGCTAAAGAAAGAAAAAGAAAAAAAACATATATAGGTATCAACCTATATTGTTCTTTTTTTTGTTTGGATGGGACAAGCCAATGGAAAGCAGAACGTAAAGAAAGGCTAAGCTTGCTAGGAGAAGACATAAGGAAAAGCTAAATAATAACGTTGAACATACGAAGCATATGTCAGGTAGTCAACTCAGTGGACTGCTCTCTGTAGGCTTTGAAGAAAAATATTAGATGTCCATCTGTTTACTTCTGAGATGATTTATGGAAGATGGAAAAAATTTGACAAGACAACCACACAGTAAGAAGGTTAGAGCTGTATCATTAGAAAAATGAAGGAGAGCCAGAAGAGAGAACCTGCAGCGGCGCACTGTTGGATACTGTAGCGGCTGATTTTGGATTGGAGTGGGGGTTAGGTGGTTTATATAGAGGTAGGGTTAGGTTTTTTTTCTTTTTTTTAATAAAATAAAATAATACTAAATATATTAAAATAATATTATATATATTTTTAAAACAAAAATAACAAATTTAATTAAAAGGTTTACTCAGACAACTTTTTTTTTCTTATTTTAATAATAAAATAAATACACACATATATAATTAATTATTATTAATTATTATATTTATTCTTTTATAAATAATCAGGAATTTTATTTTTCTTTTAAATTTTAATTTTTTTACTCTCTAATTAATTTAAGATCTAAGATCTAACAACTAACTATAGATCCTAAAATAAGGGTGTTAGTTTATTCTATTATCTGACTAATTCAAGATCTAACAATAATTAACTAGATCCAAAAAATAAGGATGTTACAACTCTCCCCTCCTAAAAGGAATTTTGTCTCCAAAATTCGGCATATGGACTAAAAGACATACCTAACTAAATAAACGGGAGTACTCCTGCTTCATTTTATCCTCCGTCTCCCACGTGGCATCACCGGAAGTCATTCCTCTCCATAAAACCTCTCCATAAAAAGGGACTTGGATGTGTGCTAATGCAAAATAGCAGGGTCGTTGCTTATGCTTCTCGGCAATTGAGGCCACATGAAGAGAATTACCCTACTCATGACTTGGAGTTGGCAGCAGTGGTATTTGCATTGAAGATTTGGAGACACCATCTCTATGGTTCACAATTTGAGGTTTTTAGTGACCATAAGAGTTTAAAGTACCTGTTTGACCAGAAAGAGCTAAACATGCGGCAACGGAGGTGGATGGAGTTCCTTAAGGACTACGATTATGAGTTGAAGTATCATCCAGGCAAGGCGAATGTTGTAGCAGATGCCCTCAGTAGGAAATCAATCCATGCAGCTCAGATGATGGTACGAGAGCATAGATTATTGGAGGAGGTACAAAATACACCCATCGATGTGATGTCAGGGCTAATTGCTACTATGGAGGCACTGACCATTGAAAATGTGACCTGGAAAGAAATTAAAATTTCTCAGTTCGATGATGAATACCTCCTAGGAGTTAGGGAAGATGTTGAAGAAGGGACAGAGACAAAATTTGATGTTGGTGAAGATGGGATACTGAGGTATAAAGGAAGGGTGTGTCTCCCTAATGACGGGGAATTAAGGAAACTTATGCTTGATGAAGCTCACAGGAGTAAATACACAATTCACCCGGGAGCAACTAAAATGTATCGTGATCTCAAGCGGAATTGGTGGTGGAGAGGTATGAAGAAAGATGTGACTGAGTTTGTTACTCGTTGCTTAACTTGCCAGAAAGTCAAAATTGAACATCAGAAGCCTTCAGGCTTGTTACATAATTTAGAGATCCCAAAGTGGAAATGGGATAGTATCTCTATGGATTTTATCATGGGTCTCCCTCCGACTACAGCTGGGCATAACGCCATATGGGTCATTGTTGATAGATTGACTAAGTCAGCTCACTTTCTAGCTATCAGGGCTGACTATCCTCTTGAGAAATTGGCAATGATTTATGTGAAGGAAATTGTCAGGTTGCATGGGGTGCCAGAGAGTATTGTGTCAGATCGCGATCCGCGATTTACTTCGCGTTTTTGGAGATCACTACAGGATGCTATGGGGACTCGTTTGAGGTTTAGCACTGCTTATCATCCCCAAACTGATGGACAGACAGAAAGGACTATACAGACCCTAGAGGATATGTTGCGAGCATGCGCGATTGAGTTGACAGGAAGTTGGGATAGTCACCTTCCTTTAGCTGAGTTTGCATACAATAACAGCTATCATTCAAGCATCGAGATGGCACCTTACGAAGCATTGTACGGAAGGAAGTGTAGGTCTCCCATTTGCTGGACCGAATTGAGTGAGAGGAGTCTATTAGGTCTAGACTTAGTGGACCAAACTACTCAGAAGATTAAATTGATTCAGCAGAAACTTCTTACAGCTCAGAGCAGACAGAAAAGTTATGCTGATAGGAGGAGGCGACCGTTGGAATTCTT
>JANTPZ010073789.1:1471-21840 GCA_025593235.1 Vachellia pachyceras | reverse complement strand
CCTGATACCTTAAATAAATATCTTCAGTCATCAAATCTTTAAAATTCCATAATTCATCATCCAGACCGAATTTCAACAATCGGTTGAATCTCTGGTAATCAGTGAGTTCTGCTCTATCTTTTGGGCATCTGTGGATTTTTCTGATTTTTGGTCAACTGTTTGACTTTTGACTTTGACTTTGACTTTGTCAAATGACCAAAATGCCCTGACACTTTCTCTTAATGACCAAAATGCCCTTTCGCAGTCTAACTTTTCATAATTTCCCATTTTGCACTTAACCTTTTGGCTCTTGATCTTTTGGTTTCTAATTCTTGAGGCAATATCCCAGAGGTCACCCATCATGAAATTTCCTTAGGGTGAGCACGCTTAACTTTACTATTCCTACCGGCTTTCATCCACCAGGCCAAATCTGATTCTGCAACTTCCGGCCCAACAACAATCAATTTTTCCGTACTTTCTATCCGTGGGTTTTAACTTGACTTTTGACTACAAATTTGGCCTCTTTTATCCAATGATCATGTTACCCTTGGTCTTTAATACTTAATGACATTTATGTCCCTGGCTTATATTCTTAGAAATCTCAAAGCCTTAGGACTAATCTAACCAGGGTCTCTCAATTCTACTGACATCTCCTTTTTCTGTACTTTTATTTCTGGGCCTTGTCTTATCTTATAACTATCGATTTGCCTCTATGTCGGCTTACAGAAAAGGGTAGATATTACATGGGTGACCTTTAGGAAATCAACCATATGTCATTAAATAAAAGACAAAGGGCATAAAGGTCTTTCAGTATTAAAAGTAAGGGCAAAATGGTAATTTTGGAAAAGGTAGGAAAGTAAGGGCAAAATGGTAATTATGAGAAAGTGGGAGGGCATTTTGGTCATTTGACAAAGTCAAAAGTCAACTGTTGACCAAAATTTTCAGATGCCCAATAGACAGAGCCCGACTCGCTGATCACAACCACGAAACACAGATTTTCCAAATTCGGACTAGATTTTTATTTATATAATTTTGAAGGGTGAAAAGGGGAAAAATAATTATTTAAACGTATCAGGAGCCCTCAAAACATTTAGACAAAAATATGGAAAATCTAGTGAATTTTATAGTATTTAATAAAATTATTACCCAGTGTACGATTAAGGCGATTTTCCCGAAAATTGGGAAAAAGACCCGAAAAAGACCTGAAAATCCCCGAAATATAATTATTTCAAAAACTAATTTTGGACAATCTAGAGGGAATTTTGGAAAAAGGAAAAGGGCTAGAGAATCAGTGAAAATGTAGTATTTTTCAAAGCCCTAAAAGAGTTTTGCTCTCCGATTGTACATTTTCAGGGATTTTGGACGGGATAAATTAATCCTGTAAAATTTGAGGAAGTCAAGGGGTATTTTGGGGATAATAAATTTTCCGTATTCAAGAGGAAAATATGGAGATTAAATAAGGAAGAAAATATCTCCAGAAAAGTAGAAAAAAGATTTACCGGAATAAAGTTATGTTTACCGGTAAAAAGTGTAATCGGTAAAAGTAACCGAATGGGATCCAGTTTGGCTAACCAAACCAGATTTTAACCATCTAGTTACAGCCATCATGAGCCACTTTTGAGGAGCCAATGAGAAGCACACAAATGTTGGATTGGTGGCATCATTTTCAACCTTTAGATTACTAGTTAAGACAAAATCTTGGTCATTCATTTCTTATCAAGAGATTAAACAAACAAGATTCTTTTCTATTTCCTTGGACATTTGCACAAAATCTTGGCTGCAAAAAGAAGAGGAAGTGATGCCATGGAAGCTTGACGAAGAGGAAGAAAAGCTTGAGGAACTAACAAGGTAAAAGGCTAAACTATCCAACTATATACCTTTTCTTGATCCTTGTGATCTCTTCTGCCTCTTCCATGGTTTAGAATTTTGATTAAGCTGGTCTTTCTCAAGATTAAAATTTTGTGTTCTTGAGGTTAAGAGGGAGAAATAGAGGGATTTAGAGCTAATAATCATGTGCAAAACACTCCTTGTGTTGTAAGGAGTAATTTGGTGTGTAGCTTGTTATTGTTTGGTGGTTGTTTGGTTGATTTGTAAATTTTGGAATGGCAAACCCTAAGGGGAGGTGCTGTCAAAATTTCTAATGGATGTAGGAGAGTTGTATTTAAGCTCAACAACACATGAAAAGTAGTTTGGGATCAAGAATAAGTGGGTATATATGTTAAAAGATTGAATAATCATGTTATTGTTCTTGTGGAAGATTTTCGTTCAGACCTGTGATGGTAAGGAAGGAGCTGGATTTTTGATGATTTCAATGCTCCCAATGGCTTTAAAATGAGGTTTTGTGCAGGGTATAAGTGAGCACAAGTTTTGGGAAGCATTAGAAATCATTAAGATAAGTTTCCAAGCTCTAGAATTTATTAAAAGAGCAAGGGGAGTAATATTGCATTTTTGTGATCATCTTGCATTGTTGATAACTTGAGATTGATAATTATGTTCTTGTATGATGTTTAGGAAGTTAAAACATCAAAGAACTCATTGGGAAAGTTAGACAAGAAAGCCTCAAGTCATAAGAAAATTAAGAGGACAAGGTAGCAAGACCATCTAACTCTAATCTAAATTGTTATGAAAATTATTTTGATTAATGCATGACTTGATTTGAACTTATGATGATGAAGGTGTGGATGTGTGCATGTTCATGCTATGGTCATATGCATTTATGTGTTTCATGTTGCACTTTTATTACTCCACATTTACATGAAAGTTTGTCATACATTATATAATGTATGTTAGATAGTTTTGCTATTGGGATTTCCAAAAATCTCACTCTTCCCCACTAACCATTTTAGGTACAAGCTCTTCAAAGGGTAAGGAGAAAATGTGTGATACTTGAAGCAAGGAATTCACATGTTATGCATATGAATTTGTATTGTAAAGTTTATTATTGTGGGACTTAAATATATGATGTAATGTGTAGTTAAACTCATGAATGTTTGATTGTTATGTAGTGGATAACGTATGCTAAAAAGATCCCCAATTGCATGATCAAACATGATTAAAAGAGGTTTAGAAGATAGGGTTTAAATGGTGAAGTTTGAAAATGAAACATTTGACTAATTGTCAAAGTAAAGTTGGTCAAACCCCTACTTTTGACCTATCGGGAAACAGAGCAAATGGACTCCAAATGAGTTGAAATTTTATAGAAAATATTTCAAATTTCAAGCTTTAAAACAAGATGAAGAACACTGAATTTGGAGTTTTGTACATAGAGTTATGACATTCCAAATTTTGAAGAAAATAAATGAAAACATGGAAAAATGAAAAATTGCCAAATGAACAGTGCATTTTCATGCATTAAACTGTATCAAATGGGCAAGGTAATGACTCAATGAGTATTTTTCCCTTATAGAGGAACTTATAAGATTCAAATAGAAATTGGAAGCACTCAATTTTTATTTTTCTAGAATTAGTTATGAATTTTCAAAGTTGGTACAAAAAGCTGTGAATAGTAACTTTCAAAAATTGAAAGTTTTAAATTTGAACCTTTTGGACTTGTTAATCAAATTAAGGCTTCCCTTTAGTTTCAGATCAATATAAAATGAAGCTAAAGGCAAGGTTAAGGAGTGTTACACTTATCCTACACAACTTTGCGTTCTAAACTCAATGGGAGCATCAAAATATAAAAAATCACACTCCTTTCCTTCAGTACTACAGCTAGATGAAATGCGCAGAAAAATTAGAGCAAATGAGATTTTGCAGCATCTCTTTATATACACATGTACAATCTCATTCTTAGACCAATTCCTAATCATTTAATAATATAAAAAAATCATACTCACAAATTATCAAATTCGTCCAGCAGCAAGGGAAGAGGGTTTGATGCCACAATCTCAAAACAACTCAAATCAACTCAAACTTGTTGATGCCATATTTTGATGATAACAAAATGATTAATTTGTGATTTTGGGAATTATGAAGTTTAGTATGTTACTGTTAAGTGTTTATGTTGAATCACTCAAGTTATGTGTCTCAGTAATTGAGTTTGTATGAAAGTATTGAGAATACTCGAGCATTGTGTCTTGAAACTCGAGTATTGAACCTTGTTAATGTGATAAAACTCAATACTTTCAGACAATACTCGAGTTATTGTTGAAAGTGATGAGAACATTCGAGTATTGAAAGCAGGTACTCAAGTATTGTGAGTTAAAATGATTCTGTGTTTCAATACTCTCAGTGGAAAACTCAAGTACAAGGTTGGAGTATTAGCAACACTCAAGTATTGGAACTGAATATGGTTTATAACTGAATACTTTCAAGCGAAACTCGAGTATTGAAGTTGAAGCGTTGGCACACTCGAGTATTGAGTTGTAGTACTCAACCATCGAGCCTTATTTTTAAAACACTGCACAACACTTGAAGCAGAATGCTCGAGTTACAAATGGAAGAATTTGCAGCACTCGATTATTGTGTTGTAATACTCGAGTATCGAGTTCCATTTTCAAACCATAGGACATCACTTGAAATTGAACACTCGAGTTTGTAATGCAAGTACTATCAACACTCAAGTATTGGCTTCTAATACTCGAGTATCAAGCTTCCTTTTTAAAACAAACCCAACACTTGCATTAGAGAACTCGAGTAATAGTAAAAGAAATGACAACACTCGAGTACTATATCTGAACACTCGAGTATTATGATATTTCAAAATGACTTTACTTCAAACTTCTTGATAAACACTCGAGTAGCAGCTGAAAGTGTTTCCAACACTCGAGTATCTAATTACAACACTCGAGTAGCAGCTGAAAGTGTTTCCAACACTCGAGTATCTAATTACAACACTCGAGTACTTATGTTCAATTTCAAATCTTTTGCAACACCTCGAACAAGCACTCAAGTTACTTCAAAAAGTATTTTACAAACTCAAGTATTGAATCTAAAATTCGAGTATTGGCTCATAAAATTCAAATTTACACTTCCTTTCTTTGCTCGTCACTCAAGTATTAAGAAACAAAACTTGAGTACTACTTTTCTGACAGCTTGCTTTATGTTTGACACATTTCACCTATGCTATGCACATACTTTCCTTATCTGTGTAATGACATTTTGAATGCTATATGTTCTCATAAATGCAGAACCTTGGAACGTTAAATAAGGAATTAAGCACAGGCATATTCTTAGACTTGAAGACTTTAACATTCATCTGCAGCCATCATCACTCACCATTCAAACTGCATTAAATGCTACATTAATGGCAAACCAAATGGTCATTGTTGAGAGTAACAGCTATTAATGGAGTCTAACGGACATCTCATTACTTCTCAACTATAAAAAAGGCCAAGCATTCAATACAAAAGAAAAAGAGACGAACACTCTGAACATTCAAAGTCATTTATTATGTTCTCTGTAAATCTTTCAATATTCCTTCTGTACTTCAGTATTAGCTATCTACTCTTTTGAGAGAGCTTCTGTGAGCAAACATTCATTATAAATCAGTAAGAAACTCAAGGTTGGGGCATTGAGCTTGTTGGCTGAAAGTAAGATAGAAAACAGAGGGTTTTTCACTTTGTTTTAGTGAAAAGTGAAAGGGGGAGTGAATTCCCATTTGTATAGGCTTGTGAAGCCTCAAATTGTTGTTGATAGTGAATTTGAAAATCTCAGAGATATGGAGATATGAGTCAAAGTCATTGATAAAGTAAGATCAGTATGACTTTGATAAGTTATGGAAATACGAGTCAAAGTCATAGGCACTTGTAAGAGTACAAGGTGCTAGACCGACTCGCTATAAGAAAACTGCATGGATTAAATCATTAGCTTGTCTCATATGTTATCACATTATAATGCCCTTTGACTTGAGATTATCATTGATTCCAACATGAGAGTCACTAAGTTTTAACTCAGTTAAAAGTCACCTTTGACTGGGTGATGATAAAGGCTATAATCGATTTTAGGGGTCTTTCATGTGGAGGAATGTCAGTGATCAAGATGGCATTTGTCCCTCACATTAGTTGAGAGATATTACTGGGCCCTAGATGAGTCACTTTGAGAAATGTATGGCCATACACGAAAAGGAGTTTTCATTTCTAAGATCAGACTGCTCAGGGATTGAGAAAGTAATGGTCAAGAATAGGAGAATGACGTCATCCATGCCTCATCCTTGATTGAGATATTGTTGACAAAAGGGACGTGATGTGATTGCATGAAAGGTGTGTCGTGTTAATAATCCTCATGTGATTTGGGTAGTCATAATGTCTTGTTAAAGGCCACTTGTGACTTGTGGGCTAATGTTGAGATTAGCCCATTGCCAACTTCATATGGGCCTATAGGGTTGCACACAAGAGCAGCCCAACATGAGCTTTAATTCTAGGGTTTATTCAAATTTTATACATGAATATATATAAATTCGAGATGACAAGTATATTATATGTTAGTTTCAATATTTAATTTATTTGATAAATTAAATTACTAACATTGATATATTCAAATTTAATTTATAAAGATAAATTGAATTCGTTGGCTCATTATTTGGATTAATTATATGGATATTATTTGATCAAAATCCAAAATTAGAACTGCAAGATTCGAATTTCATGTTTTGAATTTCAAATTTTGAATTTCAAGATTAATGAAGATTAATCTTGAATAACTTTTGAATTTTGAATTTCAAGATTAATGAAGATTAATCTTGAATAACTTTTGAATTTCAAGTTCCAAGATTAATAAAGATTAATATTAAATATCCTTTTGAAATTCCAATTTCAAGATTAATATAGATTAATCTTGAGTATCTTTTGACATTCAAATTTTAAGATTAATAAAGATTAATCTTTAAAATCTTTTGAAATCTTTATTTTCAAATTTTTAAAGATTAATAAAAGATTAATCTTGGATTATGAGGCTCTCCATGAATTGTATAAATATTAGCACTCATGAACAAGAGAGATAATGCAATTTGAATCTGACTATGAGCCACATAAAACCTAGAGAGAGTGAGATGTGAGAAGCACTAGCACGCTATGATTGTTGGGAGCTATTCGCATGGATACCGGTAGAGGGAAATGATCAGAAACGCCGGCGCCTTGTGATTGAAACTAAGAACACGGTAGGTCGTGGATCTTGAAGAGATCCAAATGCAAGGGATACTTCGAATTCCAAACGCAAAAGGTATTGCTCTATCTCCTCGGTTTAAACGCTTTTGATAGATCCATACAAGGATTAGAAAATTTTAAATTTCGCTGCGTATACGTTCTAATCCTAACATAAACAACCAAATATTAAATACCCTTAAAAATTTCCGCAAAGGTTATTTTGATCAGTTTAACTTTAACTAGACCTCAATTCATGATTAGTAAATTTTTCTCTGCCTTTTGGTGCCTAGGGTCAATTCATGGTTTTTTGGTCAAATTACCTATACACCCTTGACTTTTCTCAAAATGACCATTTTGCCCTTATATTTTCTTTGTTTGCAAAATGGCACCTTTGGTATCTCTTATGCTTCTATTCCCTTTATAAACCATGAATTACTCTATAGCCCCTCGTTCGACCTTTATCCTCGGTTACAGGAAAAATGAGGATATTACACATGCGAAGCTTTATATCGTGGAGGTACCTCATGATTTTCTGTGCAGCTCTCTAATGGCCAAGAACAGGATCACTCAAATATCTACTGAGCACGCCCGCATCAAAGGCAATAGCAGGCCATTTGCATACGTGAGCATACATGATCTGCCAACAATAAAAGCGTATGGAATCTTATTCATTTCAACCTTGAATCATTATCTTTAGGATAAGATGATCTAGGCAACCTCTCACCCTTCTATACAGGTGATGCGTAAGGTGTACAAGAATACATGTTAAACTTCTTAGTACTCGAGCTATATAGGTTGCTTGTGATAATCCAAGAATTCCATGAGATCTATCATGATGAATCTTTATTCTCAAAATAAATGATTCTTCACCAAGATCTTTCATTTCCAAGTAACATAATAGAACATGTTGGCCTCATTCAACATAGTCACTGAGCTACTAGCAAATAGTATGTCATCTACATACAACACAAGGGTAAATTGGGACAAGAGAACATATGTGACCTAGAAGAGGAAGAATATCTGGACGTACTAAACCTAAGAGAATGTTTGATGCTATTATGTATGCACCACCAAGAGTGAACCAAGGGTTGCCAGCGAAGGAGAAAGGTGGCTATCAATCGGAAGAAATGAAATCGCACGAGGGACGGCGAAGTGATGTATTTTTAAGGAGATGTGGGGATATGAGAACTACAGCAAATGAGGACTATGAAAAGGATGGACTGGTGCTACCCAGGGGACAGAGATCTCCTGTTGGGAATGGTAAGAATAAAGTTTCGAGTACAGAATATCTTCGTGGGCCAAATATCTTTGGTCAAGTGTCAGGGCCCATCGCATACACTCATCACTTCATGGGCCTCATGAATAAAGGTGTACATATCAATCTTTGGATGGACCCATTCCATTAGAGCCCACAAGTGAAATGCTACAAAAAGATAGACACCATGATACTACTCTTTCAGAACAAGAAGGGCCGATTGCAATCATGACTACCTGTGAATTAGTTCATCATGTCAAAAGGGTGAACCTGAAGAGAGGATCTGAACAACAATGGGAGTCACCAATAACAAAAAGATAGAAGGCTCATGAGAAGGATTCTCTAGGCTTTTTAGGGATTCAACAGAACGATGTTAAAGAAATTGATAAGCTGTCTAAAGTTGAATATCAAAAAATGGTTTAGGCTTCACGTTTGATCATATCCATGCAGAAGTAGGAGCTTCATCAGAAGAAATCCAAATCGATGAGGAGGAGAATATGACCTTCATTGAAGGGTGAGGAGTAGAACAGGTATAAATATATAAATACCAAAGCAACAAAACTAAAAGGGCTCTGGTTTTTGAACAAACCTCATCAACCTATACACTAAAAACTCTTCCACCAAGCCGCTCTTCTCATCGTGGCTCTCTTCCAACTTGTGACTTAGATTACTATTCACAAGGGAATACGGCTTTGACATTCATACCTTGGGCTGCGTGATACAAGGCATGCTATTGTTGGTGGGGCAGGAGACGACGCTCTGATCAAGAGGCAAATTTCAAATTTCAAAATTCCTGCCTTCTCATTCACACTGCCCAAGAAAGTCCCTCTCTCACACTCTCATGTTTCAGAACCGAACAGAAGCCAAAAGGAAGGCATTTGGTTCACAGTTCAGCAAATGCGAGGATGTCTTGGGACAGCCAAAAGGAAGGCACCTCAATGAGTGTTTCTCGCGTATGTAGAAGGATTTTGATTTGATTTTGAAGCTCCAAGAAATCTGGGAAGGGAAAGAGGCCAGGAAAAGGTGGGAATCGCTTCTGGTTATGGCAATCGCAGGTGAGGTTTCATATATCACCTTGATTTCGTGTGAAGGAAGGGGATCAAGTTATTATCGCCTTGAATTTTTTTCCATTGTTTTGCAAGCTGCTCTTTTGGCTTTAGCTGTTTCTCCATCATTCTTACTTCCTTCTGTTAATTCGAGTGGAACAGGCTCTAGGCATCAAGGGCAAGATGATTGCTAAGAAAAATTATGCTGAAAAGGCTCAGACAAAGAAGACGTGAGTTGTTACTTTTGAGTTGATTCTGTTTTCACTCTTAAATTTTATTCAGATTAGTTTCTGATACGGTGCCAAACTGGTTGAAATAATTTGTCAGTCAACATTTAATTGTGTATATAATTTGCATTGATCAAACAAACGCCTTAATCCTCGCAACTTTTTGGTTATTTCATGGTTGAATGCTGCCTTTCTCTTCTCCCCTGTTCCAAGCCCCTCCTTCGCTGTGATTTGTTTTGTAAGAATTCTCTTGGGTTCTTTTCGGGTTTATTTGTATTCGAAAGGAATGGAGTATGTTGGTTTGGCATGTAAACCCCCCAATTTCACTAGTATCTGGAAACTTGACCACTAACATTTGAATATGACCTGTATGAATATTTGAAAAGTCATGCTTTGCTATAGTTCAAGGCTTATCAGGGATGGGTCTTTTAGCTTTTTCCTAGATGATATGCCATGCTTGTGGTTGATGTATTATTTAGTTAGTTCCCAAAATGCTGTGATTATTTCAGAATAATTAAATTTTAGTCATGTAATAAATTATTGTGGTTCACAGTGTGGAAAGTGTTTTTTGCAACTGTGTGTTTTGGATCCGCTCTATATGCAACTGTGTTTTCCTTTAATTTATAGTTTGATTAAAAGGCCTTTCGTATTTGAGGATGATGAGTTTGAAGTTCCATCCTTTCCATACCCTATAGATATTTCAAGAGTACTTCTGTTTGGGCTTCTTGGAATTACATATTTCTTCTTAGCCGCAGTAGTCCTACCATTCCTCTTGACCTACCTCTGTCTTGCATACATAGTTTATCGAAATCAAGTCAGCATTTCTTAAGATTTTGGTTTTTAAGCATATCTATTTCTAAAATACATGATCTTTATTTCTCTGAGCTGATTTAACAAGTCATACTTGAGATCCCTCTGACTCCTCCTGAAAGAAAGGGAAAGATACCTTCTTGTCTGAATCTTCCTCTGTTCTAATAGCTATTGCTAGGAAATTTGAGTAGGTTCTTTTATGTTCATTATGATTGGTTTAATTAACTATATGAAACTTGACATGTTATGATTGGGAGATGTCTAAGATGGTTTGAATGTATTGACAGCATTATGTTTCCGAGCAAGAATTTGTGGTGGTGATTAATATAGCATAACTAAACATTTAAAATCCCTAAGCCTCATCTATAAATCGTAATGAAGTACCATATTCCGGGATAGCAAGTAACCACCTTTTTATACATAGAAAGTTTTTGTATTCTACAATTTTTATGCATAGAGTGCAAGTACTCTCATTAATGTCCTTCTCACCAACAAAGTTTTCAATAGAGGTTTTTTTTGCCAATTTCCCCTTTTTAAGTGATTATGGAAAATTGGTTTTGATATGGATTATACTGATGTTCCCCGCCTATGTTTATTGCAGTTCATGCATGTATATGTACCCAAGTACAAAAGAGCAGGGAAGTTCTGGCCTATTGTACACAATTCCACGATCTTTTCTCTTGTACTCATGCACATAATTGTGGTGGGAATTTTCGCACTGAAAAGCTCTCTCTAGCATCCACCTTGATGATTCCTTTCCCTATCATTACTCTTCTCTGCTATGAGTACTGCCGAAAGCGGTTTCTCCCTATGTTTGTTGAAGTCCGATTTCACATTGATTGACCGTCAGACTCACATAATGAGGAGCCTTTATTGCTGTAGTTGTGTCAGTTCAACTTAAATGTGACTTAGAGTCTTTCTTTCTTTCAGGTATTTAAAGAGTGCCATATGAATGATGATTCTAGGAACTCCTTTGAACCTTCTCAAACAAGTATCTTAAAACTGATAGAGGATTCCAGCAGTTTCTTGATAGTTTTGAATACAATCATAAGGGTATCTTAAAATATGAGTGTATTTATGGACAAGGCTTTGTGGGACTAGGTATGTTCTAATTTCATCCCCCCCCCCCCAAAAAAAATCATTAACTTTGCTATTCAACTGGGATTTTCAAGTTTTTGTGTTTAGGATAGAATAGAAGTAGATTTTTTTAACATTCCTCAAGAATAATCTCACCTAATCACTACTTGGTCATTGGAGTGATGGAAACTGATTTTCATTTTTTTTAGTTAATAATGAAATTGAACTTTTAACGACTGATTTAAAAGCTGTCAAATGGCTTTCATCGAGATTATCTAATGGCACTTTTTTTTTTGCTTCTGTTGTTGTTCTTGCTTCTGTTGATTTATGTGCATGAGTGGAATTAGTTTATACAATAATCCTGGAAATTTTAGTTCGTTTCATTGTTGAGGAGACCTTTCTTTTTTGTCTATTATGGTCCTATTGATCTTATTTGAGATACCCTATCATGTTCATTTCTGAATATGTCCTTGCTGTGTGTGTATGGATAAAGAGTTCTTGCGCTTTATTAGCCTGATTATGAATGAAGCTGAGTGGCCTCCATCTTTTACTTTAGTTGATTTAGGTGGCTTAAGTTTCATTTGGTTGTGGCTAATTTATTTTTCTTTTGTTTTTTTGGTACTGATCGCTGAAGTTGTGGCCAATATGACATGTTAATTCTCAAGCTTGTATCTTTTGATGCATTTCGTCTTCAAGAGATGTAATTGTATTATATGCTAATATTAGACTGGTATGTAATGATTTGTTCACCTGCTAAAAATGCACATGATGAATTATAACCCACAATTTTGCAGCTAAGCAATGGAAGAGGACGGTTACAAAAGCTACAATTGTTGGGCCTAGCTTTATCGGGAAACCTCCTAAATATGAGCATTTCGTTCGTGGGGTTGTGGTTTACTAAAGCTCACATGACTCATCCAGAACTGAAATGTACCTTCATTCTTATACCCATCTGAAGTAAATTCTATACAAGCAAGCACAAGCAAAGTTGTTTGCTGCCACTTTTCATCTGTGTTACGGCACACAGATACCTTAAAGCAAAAGGCCACTCTGGAAGAACATTCATCTATGATCACTGATGTCCGTTTCAGTCCAAGCATGCCTCGCCTTGCAACATCTTCATTTGATAAAACTGTCAGGGTTTGGGATGTCGACAATGTTAGTACTTCTCTCTCATTTTACTCAACTTTCTTTTTTTTTCTTCCAAATGTTCATGCAATGAAATTTAATTAATGGAGGATGATGGTCTAAATGATTGTTTCATCTATACACAAGGTTGATAAAGTTCTTCCTTTCTTTTATATGTAGATGTGAGTCTTAGGTCTGATATGCTTTTTTTTTGGGTGAAAGATCTGGTATACTTTTAAATGTAAAGATTGGTGGCATGATTGTGTTTGTTCTTGGTTGTTGGCATTTATAGAGTGACATAAACTATCAGGCAAATTGATATGATAATAAAGTCTATCTATGACTGGCTTATTGTTCATTTGTAGTTCTATTTTGTCTAATGGCATTGTGCCTTTTTACATTGCTATCCTGCTTGAGCTGAATATATATATATATATATGTATGTATGTATATTAATTTGCCCATAATGTGCAGCCTGGATATAAATTCGCACCTTTACAAGACATTCTACAACTGTTATGTCATTAGATTTTCACCCAAATAAGGATGATCTAATCTGCTCATGTGATGGTGAGATACGTTATTGGAGTATAACCAATGGGAGCTGTGCTAGAGTCTCGATGGTAGAATCTGAGTTATTATTTTTTTATGCGCATGGCATTATTTTTATCGTTGTTTATGGTTTACCAGGGTTTTTTGCATTAAATATTATCTTCCTAAATAGGGTGGCATTGCCCAGATGAGATTTCAACCTTGTATGGGGAGGTACCTCGCTGCTGCTGCAGAGAATGTTGTCTCTGTACTTGATGTGGAGCCAAATGCATGCAGAAATTCATTGCAGGTTTCATTTTCTTGATATAAGTGCATTTCATTATCTTTTGGAGATAAAATGTTTATCAATCAAGCATGCATTTATGCTTGAGTCGTTCTAGGCAAGAGACATTATTATTAGAGTTTTCTCTGCAGTGTGCCAGAAGGAGAAGAGACAGAAGATGGATCGGAAAGCTTCTCTGCAGTGTGCTACTATTTATCAAATGCATACAAATTCAAAGTTAATTTTCCAGAAATGCATACAAATTCAATTTTTTGAATGAATTGAAAGCTGATGTAACAATTATGAATTATAAGCTTCCCGTGCAACACACGGGGGAGCACTTCTAGTTAGCTGAAAAAGGAAGCCAAGGTGGCTTGGCAGAAACAGGTACCAAGGCGTCATGAGTTGTATTGCTTGGAATTATTAGTGCCTACGAACCACCCTGATAGTTACAAATATTGGTTTCATTGTAGAAGAATTAAATCAAATTTAATTTTTCTGTTTAAAACAAAAAATGAAGTATGACCAGAGCCTGAACGTAGACCCAGTAAGTAGGTTAGGAGGCTAAACTATATGGTGGCGAGATGGGGTCATTATACATTTTGGGCTGATAATGAGATCATTATTCACCTTGATAATGTGGTTATTGATGGAATTCAGTATGGAGCTGTGACTTTTGTATATAGCCCTCAAGATATTAATAATAAACTGAGGTGGTGGATTGAAAGCAAAAGCTTGAATTCTGGTTCGGATAAACCATAGAGTAACTTGGGGGATTTTAATGATGTACTATATCATTCAGATAAGGAGGCTGGTAATCCAAAAGCTTCTTGGGACTTGCAAAGGTTCAGGGATTTTAAGCTAGATTGTGTGGTGATGGATTTAGAGACACAAGGAGGCATATTTATATGAGCAAATAATTGAGAAGGGGAAGGAAATATCAAAGAAAAGCATTATCGAGTGGTAATCAATTGTAAATGGAGACTTATGTATCTAATTTGTCAAGGACACATTGTAGAAGCTGTAGGGTCAGATCAGTGCCCATTATGGTTGGAATTTAATCACAAGGGCAAAAAGTTGATGAAATCATTCAAGTTTGACATACGTTAGATGGCCCACCCTGATCTTATGGAGATTATTAAGAATTGGAAGGGGGAACAGCCCAAATGTGATTGAGCGATTTGTGAAGTAGCTGTAAGAACCAAGTCTGGCGCTAGTGTAGTGGAGTAAGAAGGAGTTTGGTAATAGTGCTGCAAAAATCAACCAACGTATGGGCCAAGTGCAGAGTTGTTTGGATGGTGAATGGAACACGGGCTGCTAACCAACTTGCAGATCTGAAACGAGTTTCTAAGCTTTGGGAATGGGAGGAACAATATTGGGCACAGAAATCAAGAGTCCAATGACTTAAATATGGTGATCAAAACACCCAATATTTTCATATGACCACTGTATGAAGATACTACAGGAATATTATCACAAAATTGAGGGATGAAAATGGGGAATGGTTAGAGAATGAGGAGCAAATCAGTCGTCAATATTCAGGATTCTATAATGAGTTTTTTTTTTTTTCCAAATCACCTGAGGGAATTTTCAAACACTCTAGGTTTAGAATAAGCTATTACAATGGAAGATAATTTGAACCCAATGATGGCAGTGCAAGATGATGAAGTTAAGAGGGTGGTGTTTGAGTTGGGAGGAAACAGAGCACTGGGTATGGATGGATATACAAGCAATTTCAATCATAAAGCATGGGAGATAGTGGGCCCTCAGGTATGTTCTCTGGTTCGACAATATTTTCAATATGGATTTTATCTTGCCAGTGTTAACAAAACAAACTTGTTCTAATCCCTAATATTGATTGCCCAAAAAATGTAAGTGACCATAGACCAATCAATTTATGTGGTTTTACTTATAAATTTTTTTTCGTCATTTCAAATAGGCTGAACGCTTTACTGGCCGTAAGCTTATCTCAGAAAATCAGCGAGCTTTTTGTTCCGGGGAGTCTTATACAAGATAACGTAATTATTGTGCATGAAGCTTTCCATCATATGAAGAACAAAAGAACAGGGATAGATGAAGTGGCTATAGAGCTAGATATGAATAAGCCATTTGATAGAATTAAATGTGACTTCTTGTGCACTTTAATGATCAAGTTGGGGTTCTCCCATGACTGGATAAATAGGATATATTGGTACATCAGTTTTGTATCTTTTTCAATTATGCTACCTGGGGGCGTATATCTACATTAGTCCAGAGGGGGTATATGCCAAGGAGATCCACTATCCCCTTATTTGTTTGTCATTGTTAGCAATGTGTTATCCAGCTTATTGAGAAGGTTGCAATTGAAGGTAAAGTCAAAGGTACAAAAGTTGCTCAAAGATGTCCCTTAATCACTCAATTTTTTTGCTGATGATTCTGTAATGTTCTTAAAAGCTGAAGAAAGTGCCTGCAGGCTTCTAAAATCAATTCTAGATTATTACTATTATGCCTCTGGACGGAAGATTAATGTTACTAAATCTTGTCCTTACTTCTCACGAAATACCCCGGCTATGCTAAGAGAAGATATTGGCCATATTTTGTAGGTACATGCGACGGATATCCAAGGAAATTATTTGGGCTTACAATTGCTTATGAATGTTACTAAATCAAAGATGTAAGCTTTAAATTTTGAGGAGCCAAAAATAAAATAAATCCTAGTAAATAAATGCAAGCAACCTAAATTAAAAATTAATTTAAGGAATTGCTAACTAAATGTTATGAATTAAACTGAAATTAAAATACTTATTTTTGATATTTTTGTATGAAAATGATTAAAATAGATTATGGTAAAAAAATATAAATGAAATACATGAATAAACAATAATAGTAATCAATCCCCCAAATTAACAACACTGACAATCCTCACTTAAATAAATACGGGAATTAAAATAATGAATTAAAAATTATAATTAAACTTTCATCCAACAATCGAGCCACATCAAATTATCAAAGAATATTTTGCAGAATTTCAACTTACTATATGCAACCATAGAAAAATGAAATTAAGAATGATAAAAACTAATGTTTAATTGTAACTCTTAAATTCAAAATAATAAAATTAAAGCTAGCAAGAGACAATATGATCCAAGAATCTAAACTACCTTAGAAAATCACAATATACTAACTCTAAAATCAATACAAATGTTACAATTAATCCAATATCAAGCGCTACAATTAGTCAAATATCAAGTGATAAATAATAATCCAGCCACTAATCTCCACAATTTAATCAGATTAAACAATATAAATTACTCCAATAATTAGAAAAACTATCCTAAGGCTTATGAATTGATAAACAATTATTGGACAGGATAAAATAACTAAAACTCCCATTTGAAAACTAAAGTTTATACTATTATTGTTGAATTGGAGAATTATATAGTACTAGCCAATATTTGGCATAAAGAATGATTCCTTCAACATTATGCTACTGACTATAGAGGAATGGAAGAAGAATGAGGAGTGGAGGGATAACTGAAGAATATGAGTTCACGGATGGGGGGATGGATGGATGGCTCTTTGTGGAAGATGAAAATGGACCAAGAAGGCCACTCAAGGTGTGGAAACACCGCTGGCTTTTGAGTGCGCGAAGTGGGTCAGCTCTAAAATCTGATCTGTCGCCCTAAACAAAATACTGATTCGGACCAGAACAGTGGTTTTACGAGTTTGGTCCTTCTTTGCCATTTCCGAATTCCAGGTCACTCTCTTCCATTTCAGAAATTTGGATTTGCATTAGTTCTTGTCCTTCGCTAACATTTCTGAAATTCGGATCCTTAACTGCCATTTCAAAAATTTGGATTTGTGTTTTTTAGACTTGAATTTATCTTTTAGTTTCAATTTCTTATAAAGGTACCTACAATGAAAATTAACAATGAGCAGAATCAAATGTCCTAAAAATCAATTAATTAATAAAATGATAAAAAGTGTGACAATTTTAGACTTAATTAACTCTAATTTCATGTAAAGCCTTTAATCTTAATTAATACAATTAAACTCAATAAAGACCCAATAGTAGCACTAAAAATCCGCTAAAATACTACAAATTAACTTAATAAAATATGATTAAATCAGTCATATCCTTAGATAGCAGAGATACCTGGTAAGAAATTGATTTCTGTGTCCACATGATTCCTTTCTATCCTTGACAGTTGCGGACTTGAGATAACATTATGGCTGGGATCTTCATATAATTGATGGATGGATAGCAGAATTTGAGAAAAGTGCTATCAGAAACACGCAAGTAGCTCAAAACAATAGAAATGATAAGTGTGTTTGATTGGGGGAAGTAAAGGAACCTATACTGTCAAAGAGGGCAATAAGGCTGTAAAATCAACCTTATTTGTTGTTTCTCAAAATGAACCAAACTACTTCTCTAACAACTCACAAAACTCATGGAAGTATGGAAACTTAAAACACCTCATAAGATCAAAACGTTCTCATCGAGGCTTTTATCCAATGCTCATTCCCAAGTTTGAAATGTTGCACAAGAGGAAATCATGTGTGACTGAACTTTGCCTCATTTTTGTAAAGAAAAAAATTGAATCTGAAAAGCACTTATTCTGTTTTTGTCCATGGGCTAAAATAGTTTGGTTTGACAGTGTGCTCTTTTTTACTTTTGAGAATGAAGGTAGCTTTGATTTTAAACATTGGATAGAATGCTGTTTCACAGAATTAAATCTCACAGACTGGCAAAAGGCTTTAGTGGCAATGATCCTGTGGCAAATATGGAAAGGAAGGAATCTGTATATTTATGAAAATCTTAATCCTGAACCTGTATCTGTGTTTTCCATGTAGCGAGAATGCTTCAGGAGTTTTAGGAAGCAAGGGGATGGAATCAAATGAACCCTCTTCCAGAATCCCCTTCACAACCAAGGATTAGGAGGTATATTAAATCGCATATGCCTGAAGGAGACTGTATGAAAATAAATACAGATTGTGCTTACCATTCAGGACTGGAAGAATTACTACAGCCTTTGTGCTCCGCGACTCAATTGGAGGGCTGTTAGAAGATCAAGTCAAGACTGCCTCTGCATCATCAACTTTCTTGGGTGAATGTATAGCAATGGAAGAAGCAGAGACTTTTGCCTTTGAAAATCAGTTGGAGGACGTTATCTTTGAATCTAATAATCAGGTTCTAATCAAGTGTCGAGCAGGAGCACATGAATCGTCATATGCCATTTTCTAGAACATCCTTTCTTTAAAGAACTCTGGAAGGAACTATTCCTTTGAGTATGTACCGAGGGAAGCAAATTTCACTGCTGACTGGGTAGCTAAAACTTTGTTGCAGGAGTCATGCCCAGAAGACTGGACATTTAGACCGCCACCTCAATTGCTTTGTGTTTTGGAGGATGATCTTGTGGGATTTATTATTGACCCTGCTTAATGTTAGCTGGAGTTTGTTCATGTTGTCTGTTAGTATTAGCTTTTTAGTTTAGTTGAATGTTACTGTTACTATTTTGGTTCTCATCGTAATAGATTTGCTCTTGGGGAAAAAACAGAAATAGATGCATATTCTATCAAAATATATATGATGAGAGTTCTATATATAATCATATTTGTTGTGATGTTCATAAATGGTTCAAAATATAACCAAGATTTTCATCTTTGGACCGTTGGGGATGGATCACATTCTGACCCCCTCAACCCCGATGTCGCTACCCCTTGCGTCGTCCGGTGGGTTCATTGGAACCTTTCCAACTCTACAATTTGGATCAGGATCCATCTACTGTAATTTTAAAATATATAGTTTATTTATAATTAAATTAATATTAATAAAATAATACAGTATAAAAAATGATCAGAAGGTTTTCTTTGAGGAGCATTGAGCACTGATAAGTTTCTAAAGGGGCAATTCAACCTCAAAAGTAAAAAAAAAAAAAAAAAAGCAATGTTGCCCCTCCATTAAAAAAAAAAACCTAACGGTCAACTCTCGTTGACTATATTATGTAAGGGTTAAAGGGCAAAAATGATATGAAAGTTTTTTCTTAGTGGCATTGAACATCCAAAAATATCCCCTTTAATTATTTAATTTTCTTAATCACCCCTTATTAGTAAACTGTATCTTATATTGAGGGAATAATGCGATAATTTTTTAATTTACAATCTATTCAGTGAAATTCGTAAACTAACCTTTCTCAACAATCGTTATTCGCCTTATAGGACTTGGCTCTGCTTAATTTGGCATTCAAAAAATATTTTCAATTCAGTTTTTGTTGGGGTTTAACAATTTGTCGAGGTTGAGAGCTTCTTTAGCTTGTCCATCTAATGTTGTCTACAAATATGAGTTTGTTAAGTTGGATTGATTTTAATTTTCACTGAAATATAATGAATTATTTCTAGTTTTGATTGTTGATGTTGGGATGGATTTTTGTGAGGAGGTAATTGTGTTTCCTATGTATCATCAACAGTGGATGGATCTAGGTGGGAGGAATTTTCTTTGGGAAGTGTACTTTCGAAATTTGATAGTTTAATATCATACAAATTAAAATAATACCACCTCTTCAATTTAATATATATAATCTTGACCAATTTAAGGAAAGAAGTTAAATAATTAAATAAGATGTGAGTTCCGTATATTCATTGCCCCTTAAAGAAAACTTTCAAGGCATTTTTACTCTTTAATCCCTGCATTATTTGTTCTACAAACATTTTCAGTTAGGCTTTTTAATGGAGTTGCTACATTGCCCCCCTTTTTAAACATTCATGTCAAAATTGCCCCATTTTTAACTTACAGGGAAGAATTGCTTCCTTGAAAACTTCTGGGTTCCTAATGCCCTTTGAAGAAAACTTCTGGGTTCCTAATGCCCTTTAATCCTTACTGTTGGGATATGGGCCACCCTTGATGGATTAGGCCCAAGTCCATGGGCTAGGTCAAATACGTAAACCTAAACCCTAGTGGGAAGATATAAGAGG
>JANTPZ010073783.1:1201-42755 GCA_025593235.1 Vachellia pachyceras | reverse complement strand
CTGTCTTGCTTTTTAGAACCGAATTCATTTCATTTGGAGAAAACAGTTTAATTTACATCTTTTCTTTGGTCAGAAGTACACTGCTGAAAACTTGGATTTTGATACATTTTTGGTTGTCAAGTGCCTAATTCCTACCATGGGTAAAATGGTTTAATATTTTTTTTTTTTATCTTTCAAATAAAGCTAAAATGTATTGAATTTGGGAAGGAAGGTGATGCAAACCAAAGGCCAATATTTCTGGAAATATTACTGAACTGTGATTAATGATTCAAAATAGAACTCCTCCCTTATAATAAGAGAAGCAATACAAGAGAAACTGAGTACAAAACTAGGCACAAACTTTTGGCTTTCGAGAGGCCAGCCCTCTCCTCTTTGAGTCTCTCAAAATACAAAATCAGCCATGCTAACGTTAGGGTAACAACAAACCTGAGTACATCAAAAAGTAGTGCATCACACAGTTCCCAAAATAACCTACGTAATGGCTAATCAACAAACCTACAGCTACCTAGTTGTTTACTCTTTCTCCAAGTTGGCAGGAGCCTCTACGTCAATTTGTTGACTTTCAAAAGGTGTATCACCACTTACAGGTGTGGGTCTAGTCCTCCCTGTGTATGTATGGGCAGCAAAAGTAATCTTATCATTACCCACCCCCTTCACCTTGTTGGCAAGGGGAAAGGCTGGAAATTGTTTGGCAATATTGCATGCAGCCTCCCAAGAATTTTCAAACTCATGCATATCTTTCCACTGCACCAAAACTTCCAGTTCACTATTCAAAAGCTTACAAACCTTACAAA
Organism: Vachellia pachyceras; assembly: GCA_025593235.1. Taxonomy (NCBI): domain Eukaryota; kingdom Viridiplantae; phylum Streptophyta; class Magnoliopsida; order Fabales; family Fabaceae; genus Vachellia; species Vachellia pachyceras. The sequence goes on along the minus strand of JANTPZ010073783.1, from coordinate 41,961 downwards.
TGTCTTTGGGTTGCACTTGGAGTTCCAGCTCTTTTGAGAGGGCAACAGGGAAGGATGGTGACACAATGGCAGAGTGAACAGATTTCTTCAAGTTGGAAACATGAAACACCGGATGAATACGGGCTGTAAAGGGAAGCTATAGTCAGTAAGCCACATTTCACTCTTTCTTTGTGATCAGAAAGGGTCCATAGTAGCAAGGACTTAGCTTCCCATTGATCCTCTGAGCCAATGTGTGAGGCGATAAGGTTTGATCTTAACATAGACTTGATCCCCAACCTCGAGCTGAACATCTCTCTAATGCTTGTCTGCATGTTCCTTCATCTTGTGCTGTGCTTTGAGCAGATTTCTCTCAAGGTGGAAATGATGGTATTCCTAGCACAAATCTGCTCATTAACTTCCTTTATAGCGGAGGGTTCATCCTCCAACTTGAGAAAAGTTGGAGGATTTCGACCATAAATAGCCTTGAAAGGAGTCATGTTAGCAGCACTGTGGTACAAAGTGTTGTACCAATATTCGGCCCAAGATAGCCATTGAGCTCACTACTTTGGCTTCTCACTAGTGAAGCATTGTAGACATGTCTCCAGCCCTCTGTTCAAGACTTCGGTTTGGCCTTTTGATTCCAGATGGCAAGCTGAGCGGAGGCATAGTTGTGTGCCTCCTTGCTTAAATAATTCTTTCCAAAAGTGACTAATAAAAACTCTATCTCGATCGGACACAATGGTTTGTGGAAAACCATGTAGTTTGATAACCTCCTGTACAAATACATCAGCAACGTCCTTGGCTGTAAAAGGATGAGAAAGGGGCAAGAAATGCCCATATTTAGTGAACCTATCAACATCCACTAGAATGGTGTCATACTGTTTGGATTGTGGAAGCCCAGTAATGAAATCCATGCTAATGTCTTCCCAAATGTTGTGAGGAATTGAGAGGGCCTGCAACACCCGGCTGAAGATAAAGCTTGATATTTGTTCCTTTGGCAAACATCATAGTATGCCACATACTTCTAAATAGCCCCTTACATTCCCTCCCAATATACAACTTGAGCCAAACGCTGATAAGTTCAAAGGTATCCTGTGTGTTCCCCTACCGGTGAGTTATGGTATTCCTGGAGTAACAAGGGATTTCGGGATGAGTTCTTTGCCAAGGACAATCTGCTTTTATACAATAAGCAGCCCTTCTCCAAGCTGTACCCTTCCACACTTTCAGGGCAAGTGATGATCTGTCGGGTGATGTGAGAAAGTTTCGGATCATCCTGAACTTCTCTCTCCCATTCTTCAATTTTATTTTGCTGCCACAGTGAAAAACCTTTCAATTCCATCAGTTGTTCTTGTCAAGACAGTGCGTCCGCCACCCTATTTTCTTTTCTCGGTTTGTAGGAGATCTCCAACTTAAAGCCCATCAGTTTGGATATCCATTTCTAATGGTTCTCATCCACTATTCGTTGTTCCAAGAGGTACTTAAGGGTCTTATGATCTGTCGTAATTATGAATTTCTGACCCCACAGGTATCCACTTCTTAATTGCCAAGACAATGACCATAAGCTCTTCCTTATATATGGATCCCTTCTGTGCTTGGTGGGATAATTTCTAGCTGAAATATGCACAAGCTTGCTTTACTGCGTTAAGACAACACCTACACCGAACTCGAAAGCATCGGTCTCCACCTCAAAGGGTATGGAAAAATTTGGCATAGCTAATACTTTTAGTGTTGTCATTGCTATTTTAAGTTGCTCAAACTCATTTTCTACTTTGGTGGTTCACTTGAAGTCATCTTTCCTTGGCAAATTAGTTAGGGGATAGGCTATCTTGCCATAATTTTTCACAAACCGACAATAGCACCCTGGCAACCCTGGAAATCCTCTCAAAGATTTCACATTTTTAGGTTTGGACCAATTCAACATGCTGTTAATTTTTGTCGGATCTGCTTGAACACCCTCTTTTGAAGCGATATGGCCAAAGTATTCAATTTTTTGGCTGAGCAAAACTGCATTTCTTCAAATTAATCATCAACTGATTCTCTTTCAAGCAAGTTAGTACAATCTTTAAATGCTTCAAGTAAGAGGATAAAATAAATCACTACTATATATAGGTATGTCATAAAAAATACTAGCACAAATTGATGCAAGTATTGATGGAATACCTCATTCGTTAGTCATTAGAAGGTTGAGGGGCATTGGTTAACCCAAATGCATGACTTTGAACTCATAGTGACCCTCATGTGTCCGAAAAGTAGTTTTGTGTTCATCTCCAACTCTGATTCTGATCTAGTGATACCCAGATTTGAGATCAAGTTTCGAAAATATTGTGGCACCCTTCAACTCGTCCAGCAACTCATTTATGGTGGGGACCAGGAATTTGTCAGGAACTGTAATTTTATTTAATGCCCAGTAATCTACACAGAATCTCCAGCTCCCATCCTTCTTTTTAACTAGCATACCAGACTCGAAAATGGATTGTTGCTCGGCTAGATAATCCCACTATTTAGCATTTCTCGTGCCATATTCTCAATCTTATTCTTTTGCAGGTGTGGGTATTGATCGAATATTTGGTGGTTGTTCCCTCTCTCTAATACTAATAGTGTGATCATATGACCTAGGAGGTGGTAGTCCTCCACACGCTTGGCAGACTTTTGGGAATGCGTCGAGCAGTTCTATTTTTGGAATTGTTGCTGTTGTTTCCAGATCCCCCATGCACATCCCATTATACTCTATCAAAAATAATTCTTTGTTTTTCCCCACTGATAGTATTAATGACTTGTAGGTGACCTGTGTTCGGGATAATGTGGGATGCCTTTGTAAGCATACTCTTTCCGCTTTCTTACCGATCTTCATTGTCAATCGATTCCAGTTCACCTTCACTTCACCCAAGGACTTTAGCCATTCCCAGTACAACATCACTTCACTTGAAGGACAAGGATAAAATATTTGAGTGGCTCTAAGACCTTGTATCTAGAAGGGCAAGTCCTTGTACCTTTGTTTTTTTTAACCGAGTACCCATCTCCCACTATGACACTATATTCAACAATTTCCTCCGTAGGTAAATTTAGTCTGTCTCACAATCCCTCAACCAGGAAAATGTAAAAAAAAAAGAATGAACTTTTTTCTGTTATGAAATAGGAAATGGATTATGGGTTACGTCACTATCTATTAAGAATATAATCTCCTTACCTCCGATATGGCCTCGAACCTTCATAGTGTGAGAGCTACCAAAACCAGCAATGGAGTTCAATGACAGCTCCATTTGGGTTTCATCGGTGACTCCTTCAAGCTCCCCTTCCCGTGTCACCTGGGTTTGCTCACTCTTCTCTACCCTTTCTTCGTCCTCCAATTCCAATAATATCAGTTGCAGGTGTTTGTTCCTACAAACACAATAAGGGCCAAACTTATCAGCACATTTGAAGCAGAGGCCTAGTTATCACCAGCGAGCAATCTCTGTATCTGGCAACTACTGCAACCTGCCTCCCTATTTCACCGAGGTTGAGCTAACAGCTGAGCTTCCTGCCTTCCCGTCAGAATTCCTTGCCTCCGATCTCCTCATATTCGCTGAGTTAGTGGCTGTGGGTGTCGAGCTCTTGCTGGGTTCGTAAAATTGGGTAATATGAGTGTAGGAGCTTTGAGTCAGATCTTGTTTATGCCCACCCGAGTATCTCTAGTTCGGTCCATCATAACACTCTTTTCCTCTATCCTTATTGTTGTCTCCATCACTCCACGCAGCGAGGTAGCATTGGACAGTCATAACTCAGCCCTAATCTCTGGTTTCAGGGCATTTTTTGAAAGTCCCCATTAAGCACTCCTTTGGTATGCCTCTAAGAATGGCCGACAGTCACTCAAATTCCTCTAGCAACTCCATTACTGAGTGTTCATGCTTGATAGCCAACAACGTCTCATACTCATCTCCCAGTTGGGAAGGATGGAATCGCTGCAAGACCTCGCGTTTGAACTTTGACCAACTCCGAATGGTTATTCTTGGTTGTTGATGATTAATGATTTTTTATTCAATTCTCTTAGAGAAGAGTATAATCTAGGAAGCAAGATGATAGTTTTGATTTTTTATTCCTGTTGAGGGAGTCTAATGCTAGAATTCATGTTGCAGTCAATGCTAGTATTGGTCTTTGTTAGAATTTCAACTTTCTTGAAGGATTTTGCACTACAATTTATGGCAAAGACTTGATGGTTGACTGACTGAGCCATTATTTCAGATAATTTTATACCTAATTTTAAAGAATTCTATGTTTGGCACAGTTTCTGTAAATATATTTAGGAAAATTCTTCACCTATCTGTTGTGAAAATTTTATGTGCATCAGCAGCTGGACGGCAGTATAAACTGCTTATAAGATTCAATTGTGAAAGATGGAGCCCGTTTTAAGGGGATAGTTCTCCTCATCCAGTCATCCTATTTTAAATGGTTTGTGCATTATATAATTCATGAACGACTTATTTTTGTAGGATTGCTGGATAACATGTTGAGTGATTACCTGTGGGCCAAGGCAGTTCTTCTAACGTCAACTACGGTGGCTACTGCCGGACTTACGATTCAGGTGCCATTAGCAGCCATCGTGGACAGTTTAACTGGCCATGCTCCTGGCCTGCTGGATTGCCTGGGAGCAGTAGCTGTGATGATTGGCTTTGGCGGAATCAATATTCCCTCCGATGCCTTCAGAAAATCAAGAGAAGCGAGCGTTGAGTTAGAAAACGAGTGTGTGGATTCCACTTCTTTACCCCGGAGCCCACATTCAAGTGCCATGTCATAGCCGCGTTTGCAGCATACCAGTTACTACTCATACACTTCATTTTATTTCCCATCTCCGTTGGAGGGCACATTTTGGCAACTGTTCCGCATCAATTGTTGTAACTGAAACGTGTCACTATAGAAATCAAACAAGAACATGAACGTTTAAGGAATACAGTTTTGCACTGTCAGATGAAAGTAAAACTTGCATTTTGATACTTGAATTACTAGATCACTTATTTAGCTTTAAGACAAAAAAATTATTGAATGCATGAATTACTTGTTGAAAACATTGCGTGAATTTGACTTGTTTGTTGAATTTTATTGTGATCCAAGAAGCATCGGTGCATTTGCTTGTTTTGGGAATTAAAGCTAAATAGATCTACTACTTTAAGGATCAAATTGATTTTTATTTTTCGCTGGAAATTGATATTTTATGTTGAGATAGGGAAGAATGTTGAATTATGTAACTCGCTCAGTGAAAGATTGCGCCATTAATTGTTGATTCTCTCAGTAACAATGTACGGTTCAAACTTTTACCATCCAAGATGGTGACCTCAAAAAAAAAACTATTAGAAGGGAAAACTCCCAAAATTGTCGTCATTTTTAGAAGTTTTCGTTCCTAGTATTCCCTCCCCATATTTTCCTCTCACTTTTCTCTCCAATGGAGAGAAAAGTGAATGTACATGCACTTTTACGGTATGGCATGGATTTTGAATGTACATGCATTATTCATTAAAATGATAGAAGATATTGGAAATAAAATACTTTTAAGGTTTGAAAGTGAGGTGGCTAATGGCCATGATTTCACAAAACAGTGGAAGAAAACTAAGCAGGACAGGTCCTGCGAGAGGGTGGAGAATCCAAAAGCAAAGTAGCGTAGGTGATCAGATGAATTATTGACTTCCTTGTGTATTTACCAATCTAGTCTGAGAAGGCCTTGAATCTTACGAACTGGTAATCAGAGGATAACTTACAGTCTGATTCCACAACAACATATTGGTATCCAAATCTGTAAACAAAGCATTTTGTGTATTCCCCAGAGTCTCCAAATGTTGAAAGTCAAGGCCCGATTAAGATCATTATGTCTCAGGTTAGAGAGGAGCCAGCTTCGTATTCGAAAAAATCAAGAATCACGTAACAAAAATCAGAGAGGTCGCTTTCAGTCATATTCATCTAATCATCTTGTACCTTTACACACCCTTCAACGCCAAACAGATGAAGGTACGCATTCGTTGGGGCATGGTGGCTTAGCAGCTGCAAGTTGCAAAACGACTGAGGTAGGGAGGAGATGCTCCAACGAAAATCAGTCACAGACACAAGCTTTTACAGTTACAAAAATGTAAAGGGCCTAAATCTCCTACACAATTATCATTCTAAAATGTAATTCTTTTTCCATCTCCAATTTTCCACTTGACGCCAACAAGCATTCCATCCTGAGAGCCTCATTTGTACCTTCTCCTCAGTATTATAGGCATACGTATTTATCAAGGTTCTCGGTGCGCTTGAATCCGAACTTGTTTGCAATCGTAGCTGCATCAATATCAAGCATATCAAAGTTATCATAGCCCACTTTATGCCCAAAACAAGAAGGAAAAAATCACCAATGGATATGTTAGTCTTCTGTAGAGCAAAAAAGAATGTGGTCACCGACTCAAGAAACAAACGAGAAAGTGGAAGACAAAAATGTAGGGAGCATTGAGTACTAGTAGGTTTGCCATCCCACAGAAACTGCTGCAATGCAGTTCGTAATATTCTCTCAATTATGTTTAAAAGTTTTCACAAATATCGTAAAATTTCACGAAAGTGACTCTAAAACATTACAAAAAGGAAAAGAAAAGTGATTTTAACTCGGAAAAATATTCAAACGGTACACACAATGGTCAAAGATAAGACCTTTGTTAATTGAACGATGTCTCTTTATAAATGTACTTTGGTCTTCCCCTACTTGATCATTTCTGTTTATCGACACTCCCAATGCCATTTTCTAAACATATTTAAACTATTTTAACCAATTTTATATCATTTTCTCCTTAACAACTTCAACTATTCATTTATTTTACCATTACAAATTTCATCTCTTCTTGTACGCTCATACAAACATTTGAACATCATCATCTCAACATTTCAGCTACCCCCACTTTATGCCTATTTTATCATTTTAAAACTGATGAATCCCTAATTTATTATATATTTTAATATATATATATATTAAGGATTTTATTATAATTATATGGCTTAATTTCAATAGTTGTCTACATCTTTCTTTAAGATGAATCATATAAAATGAGTGCTAAAAAGGTCTAATTGTTATCTTTTTAAAAAAGGTATTTTTAGATGAGATTATTGTAGGGAAATTAGGAATTTAAAGTCAAACAATTAAGGCCCAAAGACACTATTGGAAAATTATGGTTGATCCAGAGAAAGTTAAAAAAAAAAAGGTAGGTGTGAATGATTCGAAAATTTTAAGGCCCTTAAAGATTTCATTGGGCCAATTTTTCCAATTTACACTATGGTTAGGGCCCATATGTCAACATATAATTTATATCTCTTAATTGGGACCTACAATCATCATTTAAATCCAAATCACAAGTCTTTCATGGTCCTCTGAAAAACGTGGCTCAACTCATTTAGGGCCGTTTGGTACGTAAAATTGATTTTGATGGAAATAGAAATGGATATAGAGATAGAGATGGACATGGATATGGATATGAGCTTTAAAATTACGTTTGGTATATCATGGAAATGAAGATGGAATTCATATTTTTTTTTTATGAATGTTGATTTTTTTTTTGGAAATGTAACAAAAAAGATTATTTTGCATAAGGGAGGATATTTTGGTATAAAAAATTTAGGCTCCATGGAACCCAAATAAATTCCATAGGTTTGAGTATGGAATTGAAATTGGGTGTTTAGGTGGAATTGAATTCCACATGGAATTGTAATTCCATCATACCAAACATGCCAACATCATGGAATTCAATTCTAATTCTATTCCATCCTCCCATTTCCACCATACCAAATAAGGCATTAAGGAAGGGTAGAGATGTGATTTCACAAAAATCAAGGCAAAGGCATATCATCCTTCATCAATGGCCAATTGAGAATTTTCAAAATTAACAACTATTTTATTTTTGGGAGATTTACTGTGTGGTTTTACATAGTGAAGATATTTAGCAAATGGTCCCAAATTTTAAAATATTTAAAAAATGGTCCCATTAACAACACGAAGTGTTGTCAATGCAGCGCATGGTGTTGTCACTTGACAACCCCTGACAACACCATGTACTGCATTTGGGACCATGTTTTAAATATTTTAAAATTTGGGACCATTTGATAAATAAGTCCCTTATTTGGGACTCAACAGTAAATCTCCCTTTATTTTTGGCAAATTGAGAATTTCCAAAATTAACAACCTATTTTATTTTTTGTAGTCATTATTAATTAAAAGGGGATATAATATATCTAATTAAATTATGTGTAGTGAGAAGATCCGATTATATTGTGGAAATCATCCGAAACGCTATCTCTTTGAAGCAAACAAGTCATTTGAGTATAACAACTTATCTCATTTATCCAAAGATTAATCAAAATCCTCCGATCATCAAGCAAGGAAACACCATGCATGAAGAAATGATCAAAGAGATATTGAAGAAGAGATAAAGAGTTCAACTAAAAAAATAAATGAAGATATCGTCATCCTTATCTATAACGGCACCGTTTGGCAAATTGTCAAAAGTGCTTATAAGCACTTATAATCACATTCAACAGTGTTTTTTCGTAAAATGAGACAATCCCTTCCACATATTTGTCTCGACTTATGTAAAAGTACTTATAATTACTTTTCCACCGCGTTACCAAACAGACCGAATATCAATACGATGCCTCCCATGTCTATAAAAGGAGCCCTCCAAGAGCCATACAAAAGACCTGACTCATCCACAACACATTTTCTTCTTCGTTTTGAGATTCTAGTCCTATTCCTTCTTGAGGATGGTTGACACGACTTGAGTTGTATGTGCTATATTAGAGAGTTGTTAGTTTAATATTGCCTGTAACATTTTTATGATTTCCTAGGCTTAGGTTTTCAATTATGTTATATTGGAACTTTGATTTTCAATTTTGATTATCATCGTGATCAACTATATGATTTTTGGTATTTTAATTAATAATTTGAATTATTCATATATTATATATATTTTCTGTTATGACTATTTCATGTTTTTCTTTCATATATTATATATTTCTTTTATATTTTAAGTTTTGATCACTGAAGTTTAAAAGTGATGATTTTGATCCCTCAAATTTACTCTGTCTAAAAGTGTTAAGACCTAAATATAATGCTAACACTGTTAATTTTACTTATGTATCACTAAATCAATAATTATAGTGAAATTAGTTAATAAATAAACAGTAATATGGAAACAATTCTTATAGGATCTATCCATATAGTTTTAAGCCTCTTCTTTTTTTAATTTTGTATTTTTTTTATCTTTCTTGGTTTTTGGTCACAATAGTTTCATAAAGATTTAAATGTTTAACGGCATTAATTAACATTGTTAAGTTTAGAAACCAAAACAAAATCCATTTAAAGTATCGAGACCAAAATTAAAATTGATCAAAAGTACGGGGACCTTTTGAAACTATAGGGACTAACAGTTTAGTCAAAATGAACTTAAGAGACCAACATCACCATTTTTTAAATTCAATGATCAAAATTGAAATTATAATAAATTATACAGACAAAAATAGGTGCAATCTCCCATAACATACATGGTGGTCTCCTGTTCCAATGAGTAGTTTTTGCACCTCCCATGAGTGTGCAGCCCACGATTTAGCAGAGCCATATTCGTAAGGAGCTTGTCATGCACTATGAGCCATAGATGAGTTTTGCACCGTTGAGGAATATTTAATTTCTAGATTTTGTCCCATGTACCCGCCCCTAGCTGAGTGGTGTTAGTAATAGACTCGTATGCTGATTTAAACGTAAATTTCCCATCTTTCTCGTGCCTCCAATGAACCTTGCTCATACCCTGGTGCTGAATTATCTCCAATTCACTGTGAAGCTGACTTCATGTGGCTTTGATTCCATTCCAGAGTCAAGAACCATGCCTCTTCATGTTTATAAGAGGTAGTAAGTCATTGCCACAATTGTACTTGCCCCGAGCTAATCGGTCCATAATGCGTCTTTTCGTGACACAAGTCCCCTCCCCACTTTCATCATGAGCGCCCTATTTTGAGCAATAGACTGCCTTAGCCCCAATCTACCTTGTTTCTTGGGGAACATATTCCTAGTACTCTGTCTACTTTACTTTCACAACCTTCCCTGCTCCAAGTATGGAAAGGCCCTTTCGTGTGAATTTGAGATGGTCTAAAGTCTTGGAACCACCTAGTGAAACTTCAATATGTGCATGTTTGTGAGCCCGTGATTGTCTCTAATTCTCATAAAGGATACTATTAAAGTCACCACCTATACACCATGAACCTTCTACTATGACCCCAAACTCGTTAAGTTCATCCCATAACTCCCTTCGTTTGGCCATGTTTGGGCTCGCATAAACACAGTGAAAAAATGGTGCATTCCATTTGCAGTTGCTTCCAGGTGAATGCATTGATCAGTGCTTCTAATTATCTGATTCGGTGCTGCAATCATCCTAAAATCGTGCCCCCTGCACCCATCTTTTCCGACGTATGCTTCGACCTTCTCAGCGGTCGCTTGACCAGGTTCAACTCTCCATCGCCTCCTCATATTGTGATGATTGAACACCGGAATATCCATCAGCACTACCATGCATTCCTCTCTTTGACGTCGTTGCAAGCTCTTGTTGTGGTATATCTTCCTCTTCCTCGGTTCCTATTGTGACCTTCTCTAACTTTCCTTTCTTCTCACCGGGATCTACCCCCTAATGCTCTCTGATCGATCCTCCATCTCCTTTCGATCAAGACACGCCTCCTTGTGGTAGCCATACTTGCCACAGTGAAATCAAATGAGATGTAGACCTTCGTTACTCTACCAAATATTCTAATGGCTGGAACCAATTGTTTATCTAAGTCTAGTTCAACACAAATCTCGCAAAGCTCCCCCTCTTCCATAAATACGTTATGGAGTCCACTTTCAAAGTCTTACCAGTTAACCCTCCAATCATACCCAAGCTCTCCTTGTTGAAAAACTCTAAAGGAAGCAAAGGGACTCTCACCCATATAACAATCTTCCTTTGTTGACTGGCTATCCAAGGATTGAAATTTGGACGCCAACGCTGAACCAATAAGTAGTGGTCAACAACCAGCCATGGTCCCCCAGATACATGTAGTTCAGGTCCTCTTCATAGTTAAAGGATGCAACAAAGTAGCCATTATCAACATCCCTGATATGTATGGCTGCTTTGTTTTCCAAAGATGTTGCAAGTTCAACTGCATGCTCTACAGCGAAAAATTCTTCCCAAGTAACCTTACAATGAGAGAGCTACGCAAGGGGTGCACTGTCTCGCATACTGGTCATGTGAAAACACTAGGGTGGGGATCAACGTGTCTCCATCCTCCTCAATACCCTTCTCCTTATTTCCTTCAGCATCTCCAAAGAACGATCTAAGACTCGCAACGTGTTCCTGCCATGCTTCTTCAAAAAACTCCACTAGCATGATTATCCTTTGGGCAATCTTTAACAGCTGCATCGATGAGCGTGTCCTTGTACGATATATTAGTCTTCTTAATTGTTTCTCCACCTTCTTTTGGTTCAATAGAACCTCCCTTCGCCTTTTCCGTCCCTTATCGTGTGAGCTCTCGTCTTCCTCTGTCACTCCTATCAGGCCTCCTCCTGCCATTCGCCTCTATGGTTCTAGAATTTTTATAATTGTGTATATGAGTGTGTTGATAGGCACGCACTCTTTTCGCAAAATTGCAATTCATATAACGAAATTCTAGAGTAGCTTTTGTCCATTTCCGCCACTCACCTTAAATTTTGTGGAAAACATTATCATCAATTTCATCTCTTTTTGTGTAATTAAACTAAAATATCAAATTTTGCATCTCCCAGTTTCAATATCAAACTACTTCTAATTTATCTTTTATCATCAAACTTTTAAGGCATATATCCTATCCTTTTCCGACTAACACCTTTGACTCCAAGCTATTCTTATATATCACAAAATTGCAATTCATATAACGAAAAACTTAGGCTTAAATCTTTTTCAATATCTCAAATTTAGAGTTATAAATATTTTCATAAATAATATAATTAAAATAATTTTTTATGCCTTGATATAAAAGGGGAAAGACTCCAAATATCTTTAAAATAGAAGAAAGAAAGATCCGATGTCCAATATGCATTATTTCATAGCAAAAATGCCCTTGATCTAACAGGAAAAACAATAAATTGGTGATGAAAAATTTGCTTCCTTGAATTTCTTAAATTGAAGTGATCATACAATATACCAAGGATGAAAGGATGATAGAGTTATTTATTTGCTTTCCTTATTTTCTTAAACTGAAATGCACATTCACTATACTATAACCAGAATTCATGAAACTAAAATTAAAAATTGTCATTTGAATTTTCCTAAATTATCCTGTACTAAAGTTGAAATTCATGAAACTTGTAAATGATCCTTCAGTAAGATGTCCATACCTTAGGATTATGCTTATTGAGCACTCTAATTGATCTTTTCTATATATTTCAAGTTAAAAGCAGCATTTGCTTTCAAGTAAAAGTGCTGAATCACAGTTTCAAAAAACTTCTCTCATTTCCATCCTTAGAGCAAATGCCAATCAGGCAGATGAGGATCAACCGAAACTGCAAATCAGATTATATATTTTTTTTAAACATTTTTGGGGCTAATTCATGTGGAAGCCACATCAATCAAGGAAGAATGATGATGACATCTATAGGGAACGGGTTTATCCCCCAGACGAGAGTTGCATGATGCTAGCTCTGAGATACAGCAGTCTGCCCATATCTCTGCATCACTCTCTTGGTCGCAAGAGCCGCGGCCTCACTGGCACGCATTGAACCAGTTGCCATTATTGCTGCAAACTCTCTGCCAATCTCTTCTTGCACCTTGCTGCGGGCTTCACCAAGAGGATCTCCTGCAACTCCGTTGGCCACCGACTTCTCCCCAGCATGTTTTGGGCCCACCACCTTGTTTTTTGCTTCAACATCCACCACTCCAGAACTTTTCTCAGCAAAGAACTTAGGGCTACCTGAAGTTCTTGCAGCATTGGCTGGGGAAGGATTTTGAGGCAGCACAGGTTTGAATTGGGGAACTTGTGGAACCGCGCCAAATCTTAGTGTTGTCTCCAAATTCTGTAACATAGGCACTGCAAAATGAAATTTTATAGTGGTATATGTCAGCAATTTAGGCTCCACAAACGCCCATATTTATGAATGGAACAATGGAATGGTTGCTTAATCATCATCATTCCTTGAAATTCACACAAACTCCAACAAGACAAATTCAAAAGCCAGTTCAACTTATGAAAGAGCAAACTTACATCCCTAGACGGACCTAGGAAAATAAAGATCACACTTTGTAAGATGATCAGTCAAGGAAAATACATTGATGCCAAAATGCTTGGAATAATTATGGATCAGTCAAAAGCACCACCCATTGAAAACTAAGAAACCTACGAATGCCTTGGATTGTTCATTTCCTTCTTACAGAAACCGTTTAACAGCAATTAATGAGGTGCATAAAAGGAATAATGGGAAGCTAAGAAAAGGGTAAAATTGAAGCAACAACTTACATATAAGGTATCCCATTGGGCTGCTCATAACTTCATTAGGAAGCTGTAGAATATAGTTAGGAATGATTGTGCCAACCAAAAACTGGGCAATTTCATTGCTGAAGTGGTTGCAATTGTGTGTAAGTAAATTATAAGTTTCTGCTGTGTACCGCGGACTGATTTCATCTAAATAAGTTTCAAAGACATCCTTAGGCACGTGTGTTACACCCAGTTCTACAACTCTTAGGGGCGTTCCATAGGGAGTTGATCCAGCAGGAGAATATTGTACACCCCCACCAAAGTAATACTCGTTACCATAAACCACTATTCCTGTGTGCCTGAGATACAGCACAGCGGGCACAGTCATATGAATTTCAATCTGCCACCAACTATTGCACTCTAAAAGAATTCACATGCTTGTCAACACCACCAACCACATTTCTTAACAAAGAAAAAGACAAATAACAAGACGAAAGCAAAAAAAAAAAAACACATAAGACCACAATAGCATACCGCCCAAAAATGATACACCTTCTATTATTGAATATATTGTCAAGTCTAAGTACTATCACACATCCACAGCATTTGACTAGCAAGCACACAGGCATAGTCATCAAGAGATCTTAAATCTTATCATCAGAACAGAAAATGTCAAATACCGCATATGATATACATTTTTCAAGCTAGCAAAACTACAAAGACATCTAAGTTAGTTATAGCAATCAAGTATGAACGAACATAGCAAAAAAACTCACCAAACAGCCTCAATGGATTTCCCCAAAAATGTTGATGAAAGCTGTCGAGCAAGTCCCTGAGTTAGATCATAAACATTAAGAGTAACCCTGTGACCCTCCTACAATCAACATAGGCTATTGTGAGAAGTACACTAGCGATTGTGAATTGCTTGAGAAGGCCAAATGGAAAAAGAATAACTGAAACAACATTTAGTTTCACAAACCTCAGCCATCAGCTGCATTTCAATGGAGAAATACTCAGCTGCTTGGCACACTCAAAAGTCGCAAACCTTTTTATGAAACTTATCGGAAGCACCTAACAAATGAACGGTAATTATTTGAAAAATCCATCAGATTTCATATTTAAAAAAACATGACAAACATATACGTCCAGGCATGCTAATTCTTTCCACCCCTACAAATAATCAGACTTTACACAAGGAATTTCTTCCGGGCGTAATGCAGGAAATACAGAAGCTGCATCACTAGAAAATTCCTTTGCAACTAATCCAAAATTGAGACCGAGGCGAAGCGCTTGGGCAAAGAATAATATCATTACAACAGAATGATAATGTCTATCTCGCCTGCTTAAAGCTCAATCCTCACACTTTACGATATTACATTTAAACTAAACGACAAACATGCATCCCTTATCCGACCTCAGATTAAACCCAATTCCTAAAGTTAAAAATTCGGAATATCAAAGATCCAAATCAGAATTGGAAATGCCAAATTCAACAACTCCTTTGACCAAAATATCAATGCTTACCAGAATCCGTAATCCGTAAATTTCTATATCAATAATGCGAGGGAGAGAACATATAATACCTAAGATCAGTAAAGAAGAAGAAGCGAGGTAGGGTAACCTGCCGGACGGTTTCTCGGTTCTCCCCCAGGATGTCCCCTAATTGCAACAGGAATACGGCAGAGCAAACCTCTCCTTTGACGATACACAACCCGTTTGGTTTGAATTTTCTGGGGGGACCGGGGAAAGGGATAAAAATGATATCGGATTTATTTGGAACAATATTTTCAAAAGTTAAACGCATGTTCAACCGTATTTTTTATAAAATGAGATAATCTTCTCCACATATTTACATTGATTTACGTAAAAGTACTTCTCTACATCATTCTCAAACAAGCCAATTCTCTCTCCCATTCCCCTCTCCTCTTTTTCCCCTCCAATTTGAGGGTTTAGAAGGGAGTAAAATATTAAGGACTAAAATCACTCTAACATATCTTAATAAATATTTTGTAATAAAATAAAAATAAATGAAAATATATTGTAATAAATTTATATTATTATTGTAAGTAAAATATATTATAAAATTTGTATAATATTTTAAAAATAAAATAATCATTACAAGAATATTTTTATAAAAATACATTATAAAAAATAATTTACAATGTAAATATATTATTATAAATAAAACATATTATTAAATTTAAAATAAAAATATAATTATTGACAAAAAAAATTCTTCCATTCCAAAATATAATTTTTTATTTATTATAAATAAAAGTATTAATAAATTAATTATTAGATTGAATGTATTATTCCTTAAATTAATTAGAAATAAAAATTATATAATTATGGTGAAGAGTATATAATACATATTAATTAAAAATATGAACTATCATATAAGGGTATAATAGTAAATTAATGATTATCTCTCTCCCTCCTCTTTTAAACCAAACGCAAACTATTTCTTCTCATCCCTCCACACATAATCAAACAGAGAAATACTAAACCTTTTTATCCCTTGCCCCTTCCCTTATATTCATCCTCTCTCTTTCCTTCCCATCAAATCAAACCTAACCTAACGCAGGATGGAAGAATTTTGGTGATCTGGAATGCCTATGACCACCACTTTTTCCATCGGATATCATCTACAACCTTCTAGAACCAGCGTAGTTAATTGCAAGTTCTTACGTAGGTAATAATAAACGAAAATTGGGGGATAAATCTCCATTTTAAAATTTAATCGAGGAACGATATTTTGTAAGATAGGAAGCCATTAAATCTTGGGGATTGTGAGGTTCATAAAGACAAATTATTAACAGGTTCATAAAGACAAGAAAGACTCAATTGTGAAATGATTATTTTGCCCTTCATTTGAAAAAAAATTGGAAATGGAAGAGTGGGTTCACAACTTCTTAGTGCGTGTTTGGGAACCCCTTTGAGAGAAAGAGTTCCGTTGGGAGAAAGGAGTTTACGGATTTCTAGATGGTTTTTATGGATTTCAAGATGATTTTTACGAATTTTGATATGATTTTGTCTCGGCTTGCGTGTTTCGTTCTAGGAACGAAGTTCCCAAACAAGCACTTAATGGAAACACATTAAGTGTGTTTTAGGGAATTCCATTGGGAGAAAGAAACTTACAGATTTTGATATATTTTACGGATTTCGAGATGGTTTTATGGATTTAAAGATGGTTTTTATGAATTTCGATATGGTTTTTACGGATTTTGAGATAATTTTTGTCTTGGTTTAAGTGCCCGTTGGAAAAAATGAGTTCCCAAATAAACACTAAATTATCATTGTATGACCTCTTAATTGTGAATGAGTTTCAAAAAATTTCTTTGAAAAATGATCATATTCACGTTAATTTGTCATTTGTGGTACTTGTTAATGGTGGTATGTTAAGTTGGATAGCCTCTTAGTTATGAATGTGCTGCAAATTTCATTAAAAAATCATTATACTCACAATTTCACATTAAGTTGTCATTTATGCTATTTAACTTGTTATTGATGATGGCTTCGTTTGGGTTTCCGTTAGGAACCCCGTTTTGACCCCCAAAACCCATTCTCACGCAAGCCGAGACAAAATTCTTCTCACATAAAGTACCTAGGAATCTGTGTCCGTTTTCTCAACGGGTTTCCAAACGAAGCCGATATCTTAAGTTGCTAACGCATAAAATCTCTGTTAACGGTTGCAAATTGATTCATGCAAAAATTATTATATTCACATTAAGTTGTCATACATGCTACTTGATTCGTCATTATTGATATGACCCTTAGTCATATCAATAAATTTGATGAGTAAATATTTTTTGTGAAATGAAACTAACAATGTTAAAATTAAATTCAAATGTATATTTTAACCAAGTCTAATAAAAGGTATCCCAAACATGCCTTTTGGGTTTGAATTTTGACATGCATCTTGTCCTTTTATATTAATAACACAAATGATTAAAAAAATATATTCTAGCAGGTTTAAACGGACCGGCCATAGGCCCTGCAAGGCCCCAGGACCCACCCTTTTATCCTACTTCTCATTAGGGTTGATCCTTTTAGGTCATTTTCCTTCTGAGAGTTGAAAATTACAAAATCGACCCTCCAATTAAATGGGTTTAATCGGATCAATTTGACGGTTTTGACTCATTCTCTTGACTCTAGCTAAGATAGTGCTCCTTCGTGCAAAAATTCATCATGTCTCCCTGTTAATAAAAGAAGACTAAAGGGGGATTTGCATAAGGGTTTTTTTTGTGTAAGTTACAAGTATTCTCTAATTAAAGACGATTCTATTTAATTGAATATTAAATGTTGACACTTCTTGCTAGGAATTCAAGTTCACCATACTAAGCGACTAGTCCCCCATATTAAACTCAATCTTATTGGTTAAATAGGAATATTGTAACATGTTAGCGTGGAACATGGATTGTGTCTTGTTATAAGCTTTTCAACCCATACTTAGCGTGTACAAATGTTTGACTTGGCTTAAAGCTTGTTAAGAAAGCATGCCAAAGTGATAAACAAGCCAACACATAGGCTTAAGCAGAAAATATGCATAAGCCTTCAAATACATTGAAAATAATTAAGCTACTGTAAATAGGTTAAAGATACGCCATAATTACATAAATTATTCCAGAATTATGATAATTCAAATTTCTTACACAATTTTGCATAATATTATAAATCCATATTAGGCCAAGCCGATTTAACATACTTAAATAGACTTCTCAATCAAACTATACCCGACTAATTAGGCAAAATATGCCTTCTAAGAGGCCTTTAAATAAGTCAGGTCCATGCTCACGACCTATTTCCACTCTTGTGCATGACTAAAAAGGATGAATGCTCAAAATTACTTTTGCTTAGTTAATAGATTTAAACTTGTTAAACCGGCGATTCAACCAAAGGTTTCTATGACTCTAAACACTAATAGCTAGCCCTCTTTAGAATTGATCTGTGTGTTTATCAAATTGATGAATATCTCAAACGCATCAGATCTATACCATTCAAATATGATTCTGAACTATCCATATTTTATTTTTTAAACTAGCAATTTTTTATTAAAAATCATTATTTAAAAATATGATGGTTAGGAGATTAACTTTATTTTAGATTATATACTCATCAAAATAAATTTGTTATAAAAATAAAAATATTAAATTTGAGCTCTTAATGTGCTTGTTTGGATAAGTTTATTTACTCCCCAAAAGCACGTTCAATAATGTGTCCGTTTGGTAAAGCAGTGGATAAGTACTTATGGGCTTATTCACACAAGCCGAGGCAAATATGTGGAGGAGATTGTCTCGTTTTGCAGAAAAACACTATTGAACGTGCTTATGGCTACAAGCCAAGTGTTGCCAAACAAGCACAGTATTTTTCCGTAAAACGAGATAATTTCCTCCATATATTTACCTCGATTTATGTAAAAATATTTTTCTGCCACGTTCCTAAATGGACACAACATCAAATTTTGATGACCCCAGCTCAAACTCATACCACCCTTTTCAAATGCGCAACCATTACATGGCAAGCAGTCTGGGCCAAGGAAGGCCAATGCAATCCACATGCGACAAGCAATCAACTTGAGCAAGCCCATTCTGTGTTTAAGGGGTTATCATTGGCATGGGATCTTGGATTCAAGAAGGTCATGGTGGAAAAAAGTTATGGAGAAGAAAAACGCTCTGCGATCATCTGGTAAGAAAACCTTGCTAGCTTCTGCTTCTCACCAAGAGGAAGAACTTTTTAGACGCTCAAAAAAAGTGAAAAATGATGTCAAGCACGCTGGAGCTAATGTTCTTCAGGATCAATGGCCTGGATTGGGTAACAAATCTAGCACTTATCATGAGGGAGCTCCTTTGTTCTTGGAAAAGCTCAAAAGGAACTACGGGAATGAAGATATATCTGGTGAAGAAAATGAAGAAGAAGATATGATTTCTGAAGACTCTTTCTCGGATGTTAGTGGTGAAGGAAATGAGGAACCTATATGTGTTACTGAGGAGGACCCTAATAGGAACTTCCCTACCTTCTCCTTCTCTGCTAAAACGAAGAAGAGGTTGTATAAGGCATGGAGATCAGCTCTGATTGTCAAATTATTGGGAAGACAAATTGGCTACAAGACTTTAGTGCAAAGATTGCAAGCTATGTGGGCTAAGAAGGGTATTCTAAATGTCATAAACACTGGCCATGGCTATTTTGTTGTCAAGTTTACCAACAGAGATGATTTTCTGAATGCACTTACAGGTGGCCCATGGATGCTCTTTGATCATTATCGACGATGCAGCCATGGGAACCTAGATTTAAAGCCCATAAAGCAACTATCACTAAGGTGGCAGTGTGGGTAAGACTACCAAAAATCCCCTTGGAGTACTATGATGAAGTTGCCTTAACATGCATTGGAAATAGGATTGGCAAAACCCTTAAGGTGGATATGAACACTTCATGCCAGTTGAGAGGTCATTTTGCCAGAATATGTGTTTTAGTGGAATTAGGTAAGCAACTTATGTCTGGGTTTAAACTTGATGGGGAAGAGCATTTCCTGGAGTATGAAGAGCTTCACCTCCTTTGTGCTAAATGTGGCATATATGGTCATAGATTCGATTCTTGTCCTCTGAAGAACGCTGCAACAGGATGCAACGAAGAAAAGAGGGATCACGACGGTGAAAAACAGCAAGGCCCAGGGACATAAGAACCTGTAAAGGCTACTGAATAGTGGAAGGTGGTGGAGAAGCGTCGTTTTCGGAAAAATGGCAGGAACTCCGACCAGGCTACAGCTCCTCCTCCGGCGAATACTAGTTCTCGCTTCAACGTTCAAGACGTTGGCTGCAATAACGAGGTAGGAGATGATCTTCCACCTGCTCCTAAGGAAGCTTCGGCTGCTGTGTCTCTCGAGCAAGGACAGAACAACCCAAGGCTTGGAATGGAGGCGCCTAAAGAGCATAACAGCTCAGCTGATGGGATCGATGGATCTCTGCGTAAGGTGCTAGGAGGAAGAGTGCAAAAACGTGGTAGCTTTAGGAGGTCTGAGAAACGCATGAGAAATGACCAAAGGGACTTGAAATTGACTTTGGAAAAAGGAGAAAGAGTAGGTTTTGACAAGCCTACACTGCTGCTAACTTTGGGGGATGGAAGCATGGGTTTGGGTGATGAAATGATGGCAATTGAGGTAAAGGAACGTGCGGATGATTTGCTTGAGGTGGAGACTAATTTGGGCTTGGGTCACTTTGAGGATTCACTGGCAGACGAGGTCATGAATCAGACGTTGGGCACTGATGACTCTGGCGAATTGGGCTCCTCTAATCCTGGCTCGTTAGACCCAGGCGCATATCACATTGGGTTCAACTCCTCTTTACTTCATAGTCCTGGGCCTACAGTTGGGAGCCTAACCACTGAAAGAGTCGGCCTTCCTAGTGAATATGAAGGGGATGGCCTTCCCAGTGAGCATGCCACTTGTGTTCCTGAATCATAAATGCAATGAAATTTGTGAGTGTTTCTTTCATACTCCTGTTTACTCTTTTTATTTTAATCATGATTAAAATATTATATTGGAATATTAGAGGTGCTTGTCGAAAGGGGCTCTTGAGAAATCTTAAATGTGTTCTTAAAGATCCTAAGCCCATATTAATTTTTTTGTCCGAGACCAAATGCAGAAATATTGATCAATTGCCTTCCTTTAGCTCTTTGGGATTTGATGAAATTAGATGCATCCCAAGCGAAGGTAGGTCCGGTGGATTAATTGCTGTTTGGAATTCCTCTCGGATAACTGTGACTATTATTGAAGAAAATAGACAATTTTTTCATTGTGAATGTTCTACTACTGGTATCCCTAAATTTATTATTACTGCTGTTTATGCTATTCCTCACTCAAATTTGAGGCATTTGTTATGGGAAAGGTTAGAATCTATGGCTGCAGGTATTTCTATTCCTTGGTTGGTGTATGGTGACTTTAATGATATAAGTTGCTCTGACGAACGTATTGGTGGTTCTGTTGCAAACTTTTCTCGTATGAATTTTTTCAACGACAGAATTATGGCTTGCAATCTAACTGATCTGGGGGCTATCGGTCCAAAATTCACTTGGAAAGGTCCTTGTATTCCTGGACACGCTAGACTTTACGAAAGACTTGACAGGGCTCTGGTTAATTTCCCTCTCTTATCTAGTATGCCGGAATGTTTCCTCAGGGTGTTACCTCGAACTAAATTCTCTGATCATAATCCTCTCAGCCTATCTATGGGTATGAGAGAGCAAAATCTTTCTGGGGAGCGTCCTTTCCGTTTTCAAGCTATGTGGCTTACGCACAGTGATTTCAATAATCTCTTGACTAAGAATTGGGAGGATAATGGTGACCTTGGCAATAATATTAATAATCTGAGGTCGATTCTCCCAATTTGGAACAGGGAGATCTTCGGTTTCGTTGAGATGAGGAAAAGACATATTCTTGCTCGTCTTAATGGTATTCAATCGTCTGCTTCCTATCCCTTTTCTAATTTCTTGCGCTCCTTGGAATTATCCTTGCAGCATGAATTGGATAAGGTTCTTAGATTGGAAGAGATTAAATGGTTTCAGAATTCTCGTGCGGAATGGATAAGTCAAGGGGATCGTAACACTAGATACTATCATCTGAAAGCTAACTCTAGAAGAAGAAGGAATAAGATTCGTGCTCTGAAGGATGATAATGGGAGCTAGATAGATGATGAAGATACCTTGAAATTCATGGTTACAAGGTATTTTCAAAATTTATTTCAAGCCGAGGAAGGAGATCCACTTTCTCTCAGTTCCTGCACTACATTCCCGGCCATTGAAAAATCTTTATTGTCCCAGCTAGGTTTGATTCCTAATGATGAGGAGATTAAAAGGACTATCTTTGATATGGGCTCTTATAAAGCTCCTGGTCATGATGGTTTCTCCCCTATCTTCTTTCAGAAGAATTGGACTACTGTGGGCAATTCCGTTTGCAGATTTGTGAAAGCAGCTTTTGAGGGCCACATGGATTTAAATGATGCTAATAAAACTCTTATTGCCCTCATTCCGAAAAATGATAACCCGGAAAGGGTGGAGCATTTCCGGCCAATCTCCTTATGTTCGGTTCACTACAAGTGCATAACGAAGATTCTTGCTAAGAGGTTGAAATCTTTGTTGAATGATCTCATTTCTCCTTTTCAAGTGGGATTCATTCCTGGCCGTCACATTCAGGACAACATTATTATCGGTCAGGAAATTTTGCATACCATGAACAGGGCAAGAGGTAGAAAAGGATTTATGGCCCTAAAGATTGACCTCGAAAAAGCCTTTGACAGAGTCAATTGGAATTTTTTGAAGCTTATTCTTCAGGAGATAGGAATGGAGGCGAATGTCATTAACCTGCTTTTGAATTGTATCTCCTCTACTTCCTATAATGTGCTATGGAATGGTACTCATTCTGAATTTTTCTCTCCAAAGAGAGGCCTTCGTCAAGGGGATCCTATATCCCCTTTTCTTTTTGTGCTTTATATGGAGAAACTCTCTCATATCATAAGCGATGCAGTTGATACTAATCAGTGGAAGCCGATTCTTATTTCTAAAAGTGGTCCTGTTGTTTCGCATCTTTTGTTTGCTGATGACCTTCTTCTTTTTGGGGAAGCTTCGGAGAAGCAAATTTCTGTGATTATGTCTTGTCTTGACCTTTTCTGCAAAGCTTCAGGGGCTAAAGTTAATAGGGAAAAATCCTCCATTTTCTTCTCCATAAGAGTGACATCCAATATGAGAAGGAGAATTCAAGCCACCTCAGGCATGACAGTTTCATCCGAGATTGAGAGATATTTGGGCTTTCCCCTTACTAGGAATAGAAGACAGACCGAAAAATTTCATTATATTGTTGATAGGGTCAGGGCTAAACTGGCTGCTTGGAAAGCTAATTGTCTCTCTGTTGCTGGAAGAATTACTCTGGCCAAATCGGTCCTTAGCTCTTGTCCTCTTTACCCTATGCAAGTGGCTAAGGTCCCTCTGTCTATTTGCCATGAGGTTGAAAGAATTCAACGCAATTTCATTTGGGGTTCTGAGAGTAAAAGGGGTTTCCACCCTGTGCGTTGGGAGATTATCTCTTTACCCAAATCTCATGGGGGTCTTGGCTTTAGAAGGTTGCAATCGATGAATCGCGCCTTTGGAGCTAAACTGACTTGGAATCTCCTTAGAGGGAGTAATGGTTTATAGGCAGAAGTCTTGCAGAGTAAATATATGCTCCGAAGCGAACACAACCTCTTTAACGTTCAATCAGGTGACTCCTCTTTATGGAAGTTCATATGTGCTCAGCAACACTTGGTTGATTGTAATTCTAAATGGCAAATCAGGGATTGGACTTCAGTTAATTTTTTCTCTGACATATGGTTAATCCGTGGGAAGACGATCAATGACTTGTGCTTTAGGAATCTTTCTCAGGAGGAGGGAAACTCTAAAGTGGCTGATTGGGTTGTTAATGGAAGATGGGACTATCAACGTCTTCAAAACCTGGTTAATTGTGAGGTGTTTCTCAAGTTAACCACCACTATTCCCCCTAGATCTGATGCAGGAAATGATGTTATGTCCTGGGGTTTCACTGCTACCGGAAGCTTCACGATTAAGAGTGCTTATTTCTCTATCAAGCTTGAGCCATCTCATTTGTATAGCCCAGTATACAGGCAACTCTGGAAGTGGAAAGGAGCCGAGAGGATAAAGATCTTCATCTGGAAAGTCTTTCACAATAGACTGCCGACTAATGCCTGGAGGAGCTCTTGGGCTGGAACCTCTCCTGTGTGCTCCTTCTGCCATGATGGAGACGAAGATGCTCTTCATGTTCTTCGGGATTGCAGATATGCAAGGGAGGTATGGCTAAGATCTGTCCATCCTTCTCATTTTTCTAACTTCTTTTCTTGTTCGCAGGGTGACTGGATTTCAATGAATATGAAGATGGATTTGGGTCTTGAAGCCGCTTGTAAATGGAACCTTTTTTGGGGAGTTGCTTGTTGGCTTCTTTGATCTTGGAGGAATAAGGATATTTTTCAGGATCATTTCGTCAAGCCTCCTGACCCCTATAATACAATCAAAGCTTCCTGGACTTCCTACGTCCAAGTCGATGATATTCTTCAGATTCAACCTGCTGCTACCTTCTATCAATCTCCACAGTGGAAGCCTCCGGATAGGGGATGGATCAAAATCAATGTTGATGGAGCTGTTAACAGAACCTCCAAGATGGCAGGTTGTGGAGGTGTTATAAGGGACCACTTGGGTTCCTGGATTATGGGGTTTAAGCAGTCGCTTGGTCAAGGTGACTCCCACTCGGCGGAGGAATTTGCTATCTACAAAGGTCTTATGGCAGCCTCTGATTACGGTTTCAACCAAATTATCATTGAATCTGACTACAAACTTCTGGTTGATCTGCTTAATTCTAATTGTGATATCTTTAACACTGGGTTATTGTTCGCGGAAATCAAAGATCTCTTATCCAAGGAATGGAAAGTTATCATCACTCATGTTCCTAGGGAACTGAACCTCTTAGCTGATGCCTTAGCAAAGGAGGCTATCTCCTCCTCTGTTGTCTACTTATCATGCCCGTGCCACCTTCAGGAGATGTGGTTGAAGGATTGTTTGGGATTTTTTCCCCTGCTCTGTAGTTTCTTTTTTCTCTGAGCCTTTGTGCTCTCTGTTTGTATAAAAAAAACTGTTATTTTAAGTGAAATAAACTAATTTCTCGTGAGATAATGAATCAATATTCAAATTTTTTAAAAGAAATACTTACATTAAATGTTTAATATTACCTTGAACATGATTGTCTCTTGTATACAGGAGTAACCTTCTACTTGTGAAAAAAAAATGCTATATCCTCTCTTCATCAATATAAGGGGCAGAGAACAGAGGCATTTAGAGTGGAAGTTATAGCCTTCCAACATTGCTAATTTTTTAAAACATCATCAAATGAGAAAATATGGTATTTTTTTTAAATAAGCCAAGTAGGGAACAACCCAATATGTTGAAATAAGAAGTACATGAATGTAACTGTTATTTATTATTGCATTGAAGCCATTAATTTAATTCTTAGGGATGTGATGCGTCTCATCCCTTCAGTGATGATGATGATGATGATGATGCTAGATTAATTTTACATAAAATTGACAAGTTGATATCAAACGTATAACCATTGTTGATCACTTGGCGAAATCCTTCTACGCTGTGAAGGAAAGCTTTTATGTCTTTGATGAGGGAAGTTAATTGCTACCTAATCACGCATTTACTTCTTTTCTTTTGAAGCTTTGAATATCATATTTCTATTAAAACAAAACACAACAAAGATTAGTTGTTGTGATTTTGACGTAAAAAAGTTAGGGAATGAAGAGTGATGAGAGGATAAGTGCCTTGTCCGTGGCTTTGCCCCAAACGTTAGGCTGAAAAACACATGAAGTGATGATAATCCCACCGTAAACCAATACATACAGAAATTAAAATGAAATGAAGTTGACCTGTTCGCAGTTTTATTTGCACTTGCGTATATTATTATTCACATTGACAAATCCTGAGTGTTCAAGTTATGACGATGGAGCAGCGTATAAAGAGGAACAAAGTCACTGACTTTGAAGAACATCTAGATCCAGGCCTTCCCATAATATAATATAAGGTGATTAGCGTAAGTCAAAGGTTAGATTAGGTCTTAATGTTCTCACTGTCATGTTTTGCTAATTGGGTGTTCATCCATATCCTTTTTGGTTAGGTAGCTTCCATGAAACCACGCCGCCACGTTCTTCCCACCATTGCACCATTTGAATGGATCTGAGGGTCGCATACAGACAACCTTAATTAAAATTAACTATAGTTCATTTATGTTTTGACTTCTCCCTAGGACGTACGGCACAAGAGGAGTGGGTGGCATTACATCTTTTTAGGATGGACTATATCAATTAATGAACGAAATACTTGCACTTCTTCCACCCCAAATGAAAAAAAAAATGGAATTAATTTTCTCTAAGCAGATCTTATGTCAAAACTGGTGCATGACTGACCTTCATCAGATTAAAAGAAGTGGTCAGGGTAAGACAACACTGATCAACTGCTATATAAACTGCGTGTAGTATCATATATCTTTTTTGAAATGGAAAAATCTATAATCATTCAACAAAGGATAAAAAATGTCATTATTATTAAATATAACTTAACATCGTTACTTTTTATTGTGTAAAACATACTATTTTTGCATATCTATATGCAACAATGCTATGTTATACTTAATAGTCCTAACATTTTTACTCATATATCAAATGATCAGAGGTATTTTCACATCTTCCAAAAATGCATATGTTATCAAATGCCTTTTTTAATAAAAAGCTATGAGTGTGTATAGATTAGACTAGACGAGGTTAATACCTTACCCAAGGTTTGATCTGGTAAAACCATAGGCTATTAAGACAATTTGAAATCTAGAATAGTCTATTACCAACTTGAAGTTGGGTTGGACTACTCGT
The DNA here is from genome assembly GCA_025593235.1 of Vachellia pachyceras. Taxonomy (NCBI): domain Eukaryota; kingdom Viridiplantae; phylum Streptophyta; class Magnoliopsida; order Fabales; family Fabaceae; genus Vachellia; species Vachellia pachyceras. The sequence continues at coordinate 15,085 of JANTPZ010073783.1, read as the reverse complement.
CCTTCTAGAGCAATCCAAAAGTCCAGGGACCTTAACATTTTGCATGCAAAAATATGGAAATACAAATCAAAATCAAATAGACACTTAAAAAAGTATAAGGTGCTAGACCGACCTAGTGTGAGAGAGCAATATGCATTAAGTATAAGTTTATCCCATAAATGATTTTGTCATTGTACTCTCTTTTACAAAAGTCAAAATTTTAATTTAACAGTAAACAATAATATAGAAAAGCCTAAAATCATATAAAAATACACGCCAAATATACAAAATGAATTTTTTTTCTACTTTCAATCATGATTCAACGCAATTTTATTTGCGTATGGTTTTGCACCGACAAATATACAATGCTAATAACTTAAAAGCGGAACGCAGCAGGGCCACATTTATGATGGCATGCACCTTCTTTGTTCTCCAAGTAAGGTTTTAGTAAATGGAAAAAATGATTAATATTCGTTCTAATTATGGCCATATATATATTATTACATTAGCTCTACATGCCACGTCTCCCTCGGTATTCATCACTCATGTGAAGGAATAGAATTCAATCCCGACAAATTAAAAGGATTTGATAAGCCACCACTAGTAGTGCCATTGAATGGATGCTGGTAATTATGTCCATTACAACATGTGGCCAAACAGATTCCATTGATTTCACTTTAAGCAATTCGTTACATGCATGTTATAGTATTCATATTCCTAATTAATATTTATCCCAACCCTCAAGTAACATGCATTAACATCTTGAGGTTACATACGGGATCAAACTCATAACCCCTCACTTATAAAAAGTTTTCTTATCATTAGACTACGAAACATTTGACCAAGTGAAGTATTCTTTAGCTAACATCACCCATATAGCTCATGTATGCATAACCAGCTCAGTCCATGTACCTTCTTGTGTGTGTGCGTGTGTGTTGGATTTATGCACGGATGTAACTATGCAATAATAATCAGATCCAATGTAAATGAGACATCTTCTCCAATCCTTAATATAAAACATTTTTTAATTCAATTTTTTTTATTAAAGTTATTTTTATATTAAAGATAGGGTAAACACAATTTCATTAAGCGGGGTTGTAGGTTCAAATCTTATATTGTTAGAAGAGAAGAGTTTGAATCTTATGAATAAAAAATTATAATAAACAATAATCGAATTTAACCTATCATATCAATTGACAGCAAATAGTTATATATAACAGAATACCATATATAAGAAAGATCTCATGATGTTTATGAGTATTTCATAATGTGCAATGATTCATAGAAAAATATGCTTATTAGCGATAATTGATATTAGAAGTTAATGTAAGGAAGCCATTATGAACGCTGTGGTAGGAATCTTGCAGGAGGGTGGAAGAATTAAGATATGAAACAATACAAAAAGGAGAGAAACTGCATGAAAACAAAGTTAGGAATATCAAATTACCGATCATATGAATATTTAATAAAACTGAGTCCTTTATTTCAGGGGGCTTTGATTCCCGCAAGAGCCGATCAAATACTGGAGGAGTTGTATATGGGATTACTAAAATCCCAGTGGGATAAAACAATACATGATAATTATGAAGTTGGCGTTTGGGGGGCTATTTTGTCATTTAGTGTTTGGTTGGAATTTTAGAAGGCTATAATATAATAACCATTCCTCCTCAACAGAAGCCAATTCCCATTTTCCTCTCCTTGTGGGACACATGCATCTCCTCAATCCAAATTAATTAGTCCATTCTCAAATATATTTGATAACAGGATTAAAACACTGAATGTTTTATAAAAAAATAATTAAACTTCATATCTTCTATTGAGATATTATGTTATCTCATCTCAAAAGCACTCCAAATAAATTTTCAAGCTACCACGTATAAATAAAGTCAAATATTACCTACAATAAAATCTGAAATGAATATATTATCTATAACAGTTTATCAATATTAAAACTTTCAAGTTTTAATGAAGATAATAGATCAGAGAAATACATACATACTACTGAGTATCAATTCATTCATACTCTGTCCAATAAAAATATTTTAACAATCATTTTTTATCAATCTCATATATAAACCTCTTTTTGATAATTTTTCTTTTTATAACCCTAAGCATTTTCATTCAAATATGAATAATACAACAGCACAAGAGAAATTAAGTATTTCTCCAAAGGGAATAATAACAAAGGGATAAAATAGAGGATTGTTTAGTCTGTTTAAAAATACAGTAGAGATATACTTTTACGTAAGTGAAGGTAAATATGTAAAAAAAATTATCGTTCTTTCAATTTCACGTAGTTCAACACACCCAATACAGATAGGCAAGCCTGCACCGGAAACCAATCAAAGAGCGCCACCAGGCTGTGGGACCCAGGGACTGTCATTTTCAATCACCATAATTTGCGGAGATTAATCAGACATTGACTCTACCTTCTAGTCTTCTACTCAACACTCCGTTCCACAGCCTTATTTTATGTTCATTCTCGTTCATATTAAGTTATAACATATATGGACATATACTATTTTTTTTATTAAAGAGGATGTTTACATGGAAGATGAAAAATTCAAACAGATCAACGATTTATTTGTTAATTTAATTATGTATGAGATACAAGACTCATCCTTTCCACTAAAACAGATAAAAAAAATAAAGGGATACAGTAAAAGTGAAAATTGCATCCCCTATTACCGGCAATTGTTCAAATTAATTTTTTCTTCAAAAAAAATTGAAGACTGAACAAAGCATATGTGAAGAATTTTGTCGAGGCTGGTGAGTGACAAAGATGTAGACGAGGACCCCCATATGAGTGTGTTCTGAGGAAAGAATCCAGTAATGTTTATAACTTTACATAGTTATGTGTTACACGCACATGTAATTCTTCCTCCTTCTTTTTTTATTGATTTAGACTTAGTAAATTCAATTGTTTGACCATGTATTAGTTCAATATTATACTTTAATTATCCATTTAACTGCTGCAAGAACATAGATACCCACAGAGAAAGTTTCATACACGGGAATTCAATTGACAGGGCCAATTGATTGTTTCTAATTCCTTTATTTCTTCACACTGCTCATGCATTACATATAATAAGATTAATATGATGCAAACGGAATGAAAAATTTTGTGTTTTTTTTATCTGACAAAGAATGTAGGGAAAACCCATTTGTTGGGATCTATATACTTTTCTTCCATTTCAATTTGAACCTATATAATTTTCTCTTAATTAATTTATTAATTTTACCTTTTTTACTACCATGAATTCTTGTAATTTTATTCCATTAGAATAGTTGGCTCATGTAAAAGAGATAACGCTGCTAATAGAGTGTAATTAGAATATGTAATTAGAAAAAAATTAAAGAAAGGTATAAATACTAATAAGTGAGTTTTCTTAAGAATATATATATATATATAAGACAGAAAATGGGTAGATGGTTTTCCAATTTCGTGGTTTGAATGTACTCTTGTTACCCTGAAAATACATGTCACTTGACTTTAATAATGGAATAATTCAAAAGGAAACTCCATGTCCCATCAAAAAAGAAGAAGAAAAAAAGGAGTGCGAGTAAGTAGTGATCTGGTGCCAACTTAATGACATAAAAAGGATATTAACTCTTATGTTTGTATTTGGCCTAATGTTATTGACTAAGACCAGAAGAATACACAAGATATAAAAACAACAAAATAAAGAGAGCGCGCACGATCTGGATTCATGGTGCGCAACACACATATGGCCATTTGTTTAGCTCCATTGTCATCTCAAACATGAAAAAACTATTCAATAAAGATGTTCAAATTTCATTTCTTAAGGTCAAGCTATACATATATATATATATATATATAAGCTCCATGATGGTGATGATTAATTAACCAATACTGGAATTTGTACATATAAAGACATGAAAGTTTATGTGCAGTAGTTGTTAATTATAGCTATTAGCTTTAGGGGGATTGTGCCTGCAAAGTACAGGCACTGACAAGAGCTCCCTTTGGACACGGTTGTTTTGAAAATAGAAAATAGCCACCAAACATATTTATGAAATGAAAAAAAAAGTTTTAAAGTAATGAAATATTAAAATTAATCGACCAACCTTAGATGTCGGTCAACCGGTTTAGCCAATACATATAATTCAGAGGGGAGCATTGCATGGTCCCATTTCATAATCCAAGCCAATCAGTATTCTCCCCCCCCTCTCCTTCTCTGTCTCGTAAATCGAGCCTTCACTCAGAGACAGACAGAGAGTGAGCAATTCTACAGAAAAAGGTACAGAATTTGCTAGCACCCACTCCTCACATCACACACCTTCTTCACTCTCTTCCTCCTGCCCCTTCTCTTATCTGACACATCTGGCCACAGCTACGAGTGAAAGCGCGTATTCATATGCATCTTCTTCTTAGGTGCTACTCCTGACATCTGCATATAATTTTCACGACCATGAGGTTGCTTCAGAGTTTGTTCACGGCGGCTACCTTTCCCGAAACTACTCTACACTTTTTCTATAGGACCTAAGGTCTATGTGAATCTTAGCTCAGAACTGGTCCCTTGCCTTCTGTTTCACTACTGGATTCGTCCCCTCCTGGGCTTGACACTGATCTCTGTTCTTGCAGCTTTTGGTTCTGATTGATATTGTTTGCAGCACGATCTAAAGCAACCGTACCTGAAAGTAAGAACCTTCTCTTACTGTATCAATATTAAAATAGTGCTGATCTTCTGTGTTTCGGTTCTCTGCTCCTTCAAATTTATCTGCAGGAGAAAACTCTTTTCTTTCCTACTTGTTTGGCTTGTTTTATCCACTAAATCTTGGGTCTGTGTGTGGCCTACGATACGATGATGACTTACGCACTGTTTATCATGTGAATGCAGAAATTTTATCTCTCAATCGTTCTGGATTAACACCGGTTAAGAGTTGGAGCTTGACTTGTCTCAGAAATTGTGAAGAATGCGAAAATCAACGAGCAGGGACTGGACGCAGATCTACGCGATCTACGGAATTGACCAATGGCAAACACTAATCTTCCTCTTGTGCCAAGCCATCCTCTTCGCCGTCTTGTCAGTTCTCTACCTTCTCTACTTCGGCCCCATTTGCGTTTTCTTCGAGCGATTACTCTCAATCGCCGCCGTACCTGCTGTATCAGCCCGATTCGCAGCCGGATTCACCGGCTCCGTCACCGCGCTCTCAGCACTCTGCCTGTTCTTCGCCGCCGCCAACTTCTTTTACTCCTCCGTCCCACTCCACTACGACATGGCTCAGCGCATCGTGTCCGCCGTGACTGACTGGTCGTCGGTGAAGCTAGCCCTCGACCTCGGCTGCTGCGGACGGGGCATCCTCCTCAACGCCGTCGCCACGCAGCTTAAAAAGGAAGGGAGTTCGGGTCGGGTCGTGGGGCTGGACGGATCGAAGCGGGAGACTCTATCCACGTTGCGTAACGCGAAGATGGAAGGAGTGGGAGAGTACGTGACGTGCAGGGAAGGTGACGCGAGGAGGCTGCCGTTCCCGGACGACTACTTCGACGTGGTGGTTTCGGGGGTGTTCGTGCACACGGTGGGGAAGGAGTACGGGCCGCACACGGCGGAGGCAGCTGCGGAGAGGATGAGGGCGATGGGGGAGGTGGTGAGGGTGCTGAAGCCCGGCGGCATCGGGGTGGTGTGGGACCTGGTGCACGTGCCGGAGTATGTTCGGAGGCTTCAAGAGATCAAGATGGAGGACATACGAGTGTCGGAGCGCGTGACGGCCTTCATGGTCAGCAGCCACATCGTTTCCTTCCGGAAGCCGCCTTGTCAGCAGGTGGTGGGGCCCGCAGAGGTCCGACTCGATTGGAGGTCATGCTGACGTGTCACTATCTACACTCTTGGAAAGTATTAAGCCTACAGATTAAATTATCAAACCGACTGGGGAGGCGAAGTCGAACCAGACATATTTATGCTTGAGATTATATCAGTGAGAGGGCACGTAGCCTTTATAGTGAGTGAAAGTGATGCTGTGGGAAGAGAGAATTTGGTGTAATATTTATGGTTATAAGCTTTTTAACCTGAGAGTGCAAGTCTCTGTATAGAACTGGAATATCTGGAATGCTCATCTTTAACTTTGAAAGATTGAAGCCAAATGTTAGTTTGGAAATGCGGTAGAGAAATACTTTTACACAAATTGAAGTAAATAGGTGGAGGGGATCGTCTCGTTTTGTGGAAAAATACTATTGAACGTGTATTTGACTTTTACAATTGATCCGCCAAACAAGCCCATTGTTTGAATCATTATATCAGCTCAGTGGCACTTTTTTTAACTGAAATCTTTCTTGTAAATGGAGTTCTTGCATGTGAGCATATCTGAATTGTAATTTTACTGTCTGCAGTGCGATGTGCCCTTTTTTTAATAAAAAGACAATTTTATTCGGATAAAAAGGTAACGAGATGCATAATGTGTTTCATCAACTATACATGTATTGGCATAGATGAAGCATAAACAAAAAGAAAAGACAAAACCATAAAACAAAAGAAAAGCCGAACTAACCAACGAAAGAAAACAAAAACATGCATCAAGATCTGAATAGGTAGCATATCATCTTTTGAAGAATATTCATGCTGATGCACTGCTACACGCTGATAAACCCATCAACAAGGGGTTGACGAAGCACTATTACAAAAAGTACTTTTTACACCATATTTTTAACCCAATTGACGCCCTTTCTCAATATATATATTTTTTTAAAAAATTCTGTTTAATTTATATTTGCAATCCGTAGGTATATTGAAATATTCTTCCTTCGACAAACAGATAATAAATGTTCAGTTCAATTCGATTTGATACATTTTCTAACCTGAAGAGATGATAAATACAAGCACTCCCTAACTCAACTATAGAAGCAAAACTAAGCACACCCCACACTTGAGAAGAAAGAATTAATAAACAGACAAACACATTGATCATAATATCACACAATACGGTAACATTAATACATTATTTATGGTTCGCCATGGCCTGGTTCCTCATCGACCATTTGCTTATTCTCTTGTATCATGTTCATAAGCATGTTCACTTGTTCTTGGAGCATGGCATTTTCCCTCTCAATTCTAGAAAGCTTGCTCTTTTCTTTGCAGAAGATGCACTTGCAGGTGCTCCAAACATGTTGAATCTTCCTCCAATTGTTCGTTCAACCCATCGATTTTCTGGTCCTGCGACCAAAAAATATCAAAGTATCTCCCCACCACTTAACATGTATGTTAAAAGCAATGAATGCAAAAAAACACACTTATATATACACCTCAACAACGATGGGAGATGAGAGCACTGCAACACTCAACGAAGATAGCACTCGACGGATAAAACAGTGTGAATAAAATGGCGCAGGATTTGAGCACGAATAGAGAGTGAGAGTTGAATGTAAGATCTGAGAGAGTGAGGAAAAGCTGAGTGAGGGCCGTCTCTTAAAAGAAGGAGATTCTTGGGCAGAGTGAAACCATTTCAAATTTTATGGCGGGAGAGCTTTTTAGGTGCTCTATATCTAAGATAGGGTGTAAATGGCACCCTTTTACACTCTATCTTAGGAAAGGGTGCCAAAAGGGTGACTTTAGGCGCCTTATATCTGATATAGGGTGTAAAAGAGTGCCTTTTGGCGCCCTATATCAGGATAGGGCGCCATAAGGCACCCTTTTACACCATATATCAGGATAGGGAGCTAAAAGGCACCATTTTACACCCTATCTTAGATATAGGGCGTCTAAAATCACCCCTTTGGCGCCCTATCTTAGATATAGGGCGTCTAAAGGCACCCTTTTACACCCTATCTTAGATATAGGGCGCCTAAAGCGACCACCTTCATTTTTTACTCCCTCTTGGTAAAAAAGAACGTGAATTTCAGTAGTAAAAATTATACTCTGTAGTAGTGAAGAAGCCTAATTATTAGGTCACTGGCTAGCTGCACTCTCAATACCAGAATGAGTTTCGAAGGGGATGGGTATGATGAGGTTGGAGCTTAACAGTTGAAATAATTGATAATGGGAAAAAAGGGTTGATGCCTTTTTCTAATTAAATGCAAATGAGTTGATGATAAGATAGTGAAAAGTTTGAGCAATATGCTGAAGAGTCGTAATCATGGATGGGTGTAGATTCTGGAGAGTGAAAGTTGGGCAATGGTGCGAGCGAAAGATTTTGGTGAAGGATTCATCACATCAGATCATACGGATGGATGAGGATCCTCATAAATGGTGTTGTGATGGGACAATAATTAAAGAAGAGGAGAAAGTAGGGTGGTGATGTTGTTTATTTGCATTGGCGTTAGAACGAAGGAAGGGAAGGTTTCCCAGAAGGACATGTGCGTCTGTCTCTCATGTGCTTTCTCTGCACCTCTTAAATGAGCCATGTGTTCAAAAAATAGCATATCCACATACAGATACTTTAATGCAGGATCACACATATGCTTCTACTTATTAACAATAATTAAAGCCACAATCTCAGGAATTCTCCCTCTCTCTATATGTACAGCATATATATACACATACAGATACTTTAACTAATCTCTGCAACTCACTGACATAGAGACAGTTGGGATGAGGACTCCACAGCGACTAAACAATTGTGGGAGATGCCTCGTCCCTTTCCTGAGATCCAGGGTTTACCTGCTGATGCAATTGACGAGCCTAGCTATAAGCTTTTATATCTATATATATTCAATATAGCATCTGCATATGCATATTATACTGATATGAACATGGGTGTGGGGAATCTTCTTTGTCCTTTAAAAAAAATTATCCATGAGAATATCAAATGGATAGGCTGTAACTGCAATCGAGAAGACGGTTCTTAGAATGATGAAGGGCAGTGCTAAAGACAAAACCCAACTGTGTCGTTTATTTTGCAATACTACCTCCTCCCCTCCCTCGTATAAAAGGGTTGGATTCCTTCAAAATATAAGATTATATTAGTTAAAAGGTTGGGTTTGGCCCAAAATTTAATATCTTAAGCTATTTGATCTCCCCTATTTATTATTTTTTGAAAAATTAAGAGGAAATTAGAGAGACGGAACTTAAAATGGGTAATATTTATTATAAATGACCGAAAAAATTAAAATTAGAATGAATGACGGAATTAAAACGAAAGACCGTTAAAGTGATTAATGTTAATCACTTAGTTAATGATCCAAAAGTTTATATAAAAGTCATAGTGTAATGGTTTTAGTATGATTGTATAATCATCACCAAAAAGGTGAGAGGATGAACAATCTCCACCAATGTATAGAGAAGGGAAGGATAACAAGAATCTCCCCACTTCAAAAGTTCCCAAAATTGGGTTAGATGATCACCGTCAAAAGAGGGTAAATTAGTGTTGTAAGCCAAAATGGCTTATGTAATACATTCAATTTCTTCTTCCACCTCTCAATCTATTCTTATTTTCAATACTTCCAACGTGGTATTAAAGTCAGATTTTTTCTTGGGTCCAAAATTGTTGGAGTTCTGATCACAAGATTGCTGGAATGAAAGCTTGAGCTCTATAGCTTCGTCATCATTCTCGGTATTCCGAACGCTCTGTGGCCTCTTGAATTTCTTGACCCGCTTCTTCACGATCTTCTTTGAAAGCAACGGCACGGCCATTTCTACTTACCTGGTTCTTCAAGATGGCAGGCGGAAGGTCTCTGTCTTGGGGGGAGTCTTGCAGCGTCTCATCAGAGCTGAACATCTTCCACCATATATGCTTTCAAAGTTGCAGAATTGTTCGACATGGGTGCTGCCATTGAGATTCTTGAAAAACAAGTTGGTGAAGCTAATAGAGAGATCTCACGCTTGAATGAGAGAATTAAAGTTCTTGAACAAGAAATGACTTTTGTGAAAGAGTTTATGAAATAAGCTCTTGTTCTAGGCAAGTGTCCTTCAAGACAATCTTGTAACCAATGCGGCCGCCTTGTTCAAATGGCACTGGACGCTAAAGGCTCCGGCGGAATAGCGGAGAAAACTGAAATCGACTGTTCATATGGCTCTTCTACATCAAAAACTGTGTCAACACCAAATGAAATGGGAGGAAATAGCGGAGAAGAGGGTGGATTCAAGAGCACCGAGTTCTCCTTCTCTAGATTCTTGACTCCTTTCTTGGCCAATTACAAAGGCTGGGCAATGTTTGTGTTATTAGGCCAGAACCCAGAAGGCCTCACTTGCTGATATATAGCCATTTTGATCTTTGTCAAAACCTTGAAAACTTAAAGATAGCTGATGAAGGCGATGATGAGCAAGATTACTGTCTCAACGCTGCCATTATCACCAACTCCACCAACGCCTTTCTTACCGCGAAACGCTGATGCACTTTCTGATTTCTACCCATGGAACATGTTTGAAGGGGACGATGTTTATCCCATTTTACTCTCTTCTGTTGGGGGAAAAGATTGCAGTATGATACTGATGTAATTCCGCTGCAGCTGTTTGGGGACTCTCGAGTTGGGTGCAACATTGTTTCCTTAAACTGTGAAGGAGGTGAGCATAATCCTCATATGGGAACCGTGAAAGGAGGTGCAGAAGTAGGATCACTATCCAGAGAGCGCAAGCATCCAATGTCTCTTAACAATAAATCTTTCCAAGATAATGTTGGTCATTCTGGATATGCCCCAAACATGGTTTCTACTGGTCTGAGGCTTTCTTATGAGAAAAATGAGCACAATTCTTCCATCACATTTGCCAGCACAGGCGTTAAAGCCTCACTTCCCATAATTTTGTCCCTTCGTGATAATCTAAAGGTTGAAATTGATCAACAGAAAAATGAGATTGATTGTTATATCAAGTTTCAGGAGGAGAATACCATCAAAGGTATGAGAGAAATGAGGTTAAGACACACGTTTTCTTTTCTAAGTGCTATTGAGAAGAAGATCATAAAGAAATGTTTGTATTGTTATGTGAATCAAAATTGTATAGTTTATCTCACTTCACTCCTTTGCATTTTTTGTATTGGCAAGTTGAGCACCTAGAGTTAAGGGGTGTCAACTTGAGTGGGGTGCTGAAGTATAAATTAGTTAAAGTGGTTAGTGTTAATCACTTAATTAATAACCCAAAAGTCTATATAAATGTCATAGTGTAATGGTTTTAGTGTGATTGTATAATCATCACCAAAAAGGTAAGAGAATGAAGAATCCCCACCAACATATAGAGAAGGGAATGATAACAAGGATCTCCCCACTTCAAAAGTCCACAAAATGGGGTTAGATGATTACCCTCAAAAGAGGGTAGATTAGTGTTGTAAGTCAAAATGGTTTATGTAATACATTTAATTTCTTCTTTCACCTCTCAATCTATTCTTGTTTTCAATACTTCCAACAAATACCACAAACGCCCAAATGAAACCAATACATTCTGAGAAATAATTAAGCAGTTATTGTATTAGGATTTGGCGTGCGTGCATTGCGAAATAGTTGACTCCTTTTTTGAAGAATTTTGTTTTTCTTGGGGATGCAGGACTACAGAAAATCCGTGCCAAAGAAAACAAAAGATGGGGTAGAGTTAATGATGACATCTTCGATGAGTTAAACAGGTAACACCTTTATTTGTCTCCTTAAATGTACATCACAGAATAAAAAATTTTAGCAAACGATGCTGGCAAGAAAACCAAGCTTTTGTACAAAACCTCTTATCCAAGTGTTACTGTAGGTGTGTTTGGGAACTCCATTAAAAAAATGAGTTTATAAATTTCTAAACGGTTTTACAGATTTTAAGATGATTTTTATGGATTTCGAAATAGTTTTATTTTAACTTACGTGCACCATTAGGGAAAGAAGTTCCCAAACAAGCACACTGTGATCTCCAAAAAAGCTTCCATAAACCGTCCTCCCCTGTAAATATATCTTCTATTTACCCAATTTAAAAATTTGATATTCATTTTCCTTAACTTTATCTCTCTCATTCTCTTACTTGGCTATTGTTAACGGAATGTTAACATGGATAATTTTTTAAGAAAGTATAAATGTATTATATATTTAAGATCAATATCTGCACTCTAATTAAATTATACATTGAAAGCCAAAGGATTATCGTGGTATGTTGTGTCTTTCAATCACGGGAGACATCTAATCTGACCCAACTAAATCAAATCACTGTTAACCATTGATTCGTAAACAGCACTATTAGGGGGAATTCGGATCTTGGTTAGACATGTTTTTAGAGGGTTAACTCATTCATTTGACCCATGGAATGGTCAGCGCTGTTCAGTTTACTCACTAGGCTATTGGGCCTCAGCCCATTATGAGAACAGAATTGTTTTTTAGTGGAAAGTACTTGATCTGAAACTTAAGCCTCATCTTCGCTGTCCATGGACTTGTTAGGCGGAGGGATAAAAAAAGCCAAACGTACATTTAACAGTATTTTTTTAAAATGAGATAATCTCTTTTATATATTTACCTTTAATTATATAAAAGTAATTCTCTACCGCTTTCCTAAACGGCCATCGTATATATAACTTAATTATTGTGGGATTGTGTTCTGAAATTGAAGTGTTTCATGGTGCCATCTTCTAAACCATGACAAGGTCTCCAGATTTGGGCCACCTGGACTTACAATCTGTGGTTTACGTTACGTGTCAGCCAGGTGGTCCCTCTTTCCTGACCCTTGGAGCCATCCATTTGAAGGAAACTAACATAATATTAAGATTTACAAAAATATCAATAATGAATTACAAAAACGGATGCTGATTACAAAATTTTTTGGCATTAATATATTATAATGGAAAATTTTAATATATTTTTATAGAACTTTCAATTAAAAAATTAATCAAATGATCGGGATGAAAATGAGTCAACTATGATTATTTTGGTTAATTTATTTATTTCTCTTTCACGTGGACGCCATTGGCCATTCCACGTCTCCATTCTCCCTCAATTATCAAAAGCCGAACTTCTCTGTTGCCCACCTCACCGTATCAACTTATACCGCCTAGGTAAGACCAATTACGTGGACGATTCAGAAGCCACACACAAACAAGTTGTTAGCATCAAGATTGTCCACGTCAGAATCTGGTATTCATATTGGCGGTACACTGAACCACGAGATATATCACCAACACACCACCGATATATAAACGAGCTTTTTGAAATATCCTACCTTGGAAGAACGCAGTCTCAAACTTAGCTTCCTCCCACCTCTCGGCTAGAGATATGATTAATTAGGTTAATTTAAACTAAAATTAAAAAATTTGAATTTCACATTTTAAATTTTAAAATTAATAAAGATTAATTTTGAATATCTTTTGAATTTTGAATTTCAAATTTTAAGATTAATATAAATTGATCTTGCATATCTTTTTAAAATTCAAATATCCTTTTGAAAATTTTAATTTCAATATTAATAGAGATTATTCTTGAATATCTTTTTAAAATTCGAATTTCAAGATTAATAAAGATTAATCTTTAATATAATTTGAGATCTGCATTCGAATTCTAAAAAAATTAGTTAAAGATTAGTCGTAGATTCTAGAAGCTTTCCATGAGTTCTATAAATATTAGGACTCATGAGCAAAAGAGAGACGTTCCATTCGAATCTAATTGTTAGCCACAGAAACCCTAGAGAGGGTGAGACGTGAGAGGCATTAGCACACTGCGATTGTTGGGAACTGTTTGTATTCGTGTAGATACCAATAGAGGGAGACGATCGAAGAAACATTGACTCCTCGTGATTGAAATCAAGGACGTGGGAGGTTGTGAAATCTGAAGAGATCTAAACGTGAGAGACGATTCGAATTTGAAACGCAAAAGGTATGCTTCTATCTTCTTACTTTAAACAAGCGTCGTGGTGCGGTGGTCAGCGCGGCTGTCACTACCCCAGGGGTCGAGAGTTCGATCCCTGGGAGCAACGCTTGAGGGTAGAGGATACCCACCCCTGGTGCAAAGCGCCTAAAAGGGGGTGCGCCACGCGTATTCCTCGCTCCGGATTAGTCGGTTGCCCC